>QOCX01000155.1:73917-96195 GCA_005959815.1 Sarcophaga bullata
TTACTGTCATACCATGGAAAATACGCCAATTAGTGAATATTTATGTTGATTTCATAATTTATATAAAAGTTTTTCTTCTCCATTTTTCTTTCATATTTTCTGTTGCAAAATACAGAAAACAAAACATCCCCCTTTCAACATACACTCGATTGGTTTTCAAGATTTTTTTTCCTTCTCTCTCTCTCTCTCCTTGCTATTTACATTTGTAAGAGATTAAAATCTTAAAGAAATACGAAACAATAAATAAAACAACATTATATTTGTTTGTAGCCAAGCAAATGTGTACATATCCTCATGCATATATTAACAGAAGGGACAGACAGACAGACAGACAGACAAACAGACAGACAGACAGACAGACAAACAGACAGACAGACAAACGTTTATTTATAAACCCCCAACAAAAATATAATAAACCATCTGTCTCTTGGGCCTGACAGCATGAGAATAAGAATGAGAATGAGAATGAAGCAACTTTGGTTATAATATCCGCCAAAAACACACACACACACACCAACACAATGAAATACATATGCCCGTAGTAGTAGAGAATTTATAATATTGAATTCCGTATAAAATAAATCAAAAAAAAAAACAAAAAAAAAATTTGTGTGCTCCATTAAAACAGTTGGATAACATGGCAAATATATTCTGACTACATGCATATGCATGTATGTATGTGTGTACTCTCACACACATGTGTACATATGTACAGGGCCAAAAAAAAATCCAGGTATTCTTTGTAATACTTACTGTCTCGCGGTAGCAATGTTTCTCGTATGTTTGCATCTCGTATGTTTTGCAAAACACTCACAGCAAGTAATATGGCAGCAGCATTTCTGGTTGTATGTGTAGGGGTGACAGAAATGATATATGAGAACAGATTAACGTGTTTATACTCCTTCTACCATACGATTTGTTTTTGTTTTTTGTTTTTTTAATTTATTCTTTCAAAACTACAAGAAAAAAAGGAATCATTGTTGCTACTGTCACTGTACCTATAAACATTTGTTTATGTCTGGTCAGACAAACATATGGCACGTCTGGAAGTTTAAAATACAGATATTTCTTAAAAAAAAATATTGAAATTTAATTTAAAAAAATCTGGAACGTTATTAGGGCAAAACATACTCAAAAAATTTTACAAAGAAAAGTTGTGATAAGTTGTGAACACACTTGTATTGAGGCCTGAATCTGGATCGATATGGAAAAATGACAATGGTTTCTAGGTTAGAAATAGATGCCACAATAATACCAGAATATTTGCTCTATTATTGCCTAGCACTAGCATGCCTAAGTTTAAGAATTCTTGGGCATCTCCTATTTGATGACGGAATTTGAGTTTTACAGGTCCAAGTGATGATTTAGAATTTTACCCAATAAGCCCAGTGAGATGCCTATGGTTTCTGTATACTCTCGCATTCTAAAGAAACTCATTATGCTGTGGTTTTACAAAGGACAACAGAAAGACTTCCTTGTCCGAATTAGCAAAGAGTGTACTGAGTACGAACTCTTCAACGATATGTTATGTTGTTTACAACATTAACATGCCATTGGTATGGAAGGTAATGCTGTGGTTAGATGGATATTTGATGCGGCAATTAGACAACGTAGAATTCAAGGATCTTTTAGTCTGCTTTGCAGGGACCAAATTTACTGCACTCATATCCGACCGATATTGGAATATAACTGTCATGTATTAGCTGCTGTCTCAAAGTCTATTTTGAAGCTTCTCATACAGAACGGTATTGGAGCATAGACGCAATGTGGCTTGTGTTCCATTATTCTATCGCAAGCAGTACAGGCTTTTCTCTAGCGAGATAAAGGGACTTGTTTCCGAAAATCGTACTTTCTTACGTAGAACCCGTCTTCCTCACTGGAATCATCCGTTTGTAGTCGATGGGCCAGTGGATACCACACTGCATTTCAGACGGAATTCTTTAGCCGGACAGAGCAGAAGTTTTTCCTGCCACTTTCAAATTTAATGTCCACAAGCACACACCCCTTGTTCTCCTTCCCATATCGTATTTTCCTAATTCCAATACAATGCACTGCATGAGCCATTCTCTAAGTGTCGGTTTTATATAAAAAGAAAAAAATTGAGGAATTAAAGTCATCGATTATGGTGTGAGTGTGATCAATTGACAAAGAAGCAGGCAAGACAGAGGCTCATGAAAGAAAGTGATACATATAGGGTAAGCCATCTATTGGTTTATTTCGAATCTGGAAATACTTGTCATTCTATTCTGACACAAAATTCAATATATTATCTCCACCGAACCAAATCTATCGATTTACGCTTGAGCAACGTTGGGATTTGTAGAAAATTTGGTCCAACAAGAAACTGAACGATGATCTTTTCGGGTGAAGTTCATTATTATATAGGCGGGTAAGTTAATAAGCAAAATTGCCGTATTTGGAGCTCAGAAAACTCGCATGTGGTGTAACAGAAGACAATGCACCCATTAAGAGCGGCTGTTTGAAAATGAAAATTATGGCGTAATCATTACGATCAATAGAGACACCTATCGCCCGATTTTTTGTACCCGCTCTTCATGATATTAATGTGAACGATATTTGGTTTAAACAGGATACTGAAACTTGCCACACATCTCATGCCACAATCGAATTATTGCATCAAACGTTTGATTGCCGTTTAATTAGCCGAAATGGTAATGTCAATTGGCCGCCAGGAAGCTGCGATTTGACACCTTCAAACTATTCTCTGAGGGGCTCCGCTTTCGCTTTGCTAGATGGGCCAACTAGAAACTGCAAGATAATGTTGATTTTGTCAAAAAGAAAAGAAGAAAAAATTTATATTTTCGGATGAAGCTGATTTTTATCTCGGTGGGTACGGTAATAAGCAAAATTGCCGTATTTGGGACTCAGAAAACTCACACGTGGTCTTATAGCAGCCAATGCACTCATTACCAGTGACTGTTTGGTGCGGCATCATAGGCTCATATTCCTTTGAAAATGAGAACACCGCAATCATTTCGGTCAATGGAGACACATATGGTACCATGATAACCGAATGTTTTCCACCCACTCTTCAGGGTATTGATGTGAACGACATTTGATTTTAACATCATGATACAACCGGTCACACATCTCATGCCACAATCGATTTATTACATCAAACGTTTGATGTCAATTGGCCGCCAAAAAGCTTCGATTTGATACCGTTGAACTATTTTCAGTGTGGGGTGCCGTTAAAGAAAAGCGTTATGCCGACAAACCAGAGATAATTGAGAATTTGAAGACCAGCATTCGTGATGGCATTGCCGAGATATGTCCCCATACACTTGAAAATTTGCAAGAAAATTGGTCCGCTGCAATGAGGTACTGTGGCAGCCTTATGAATGAAATAATATTCCATTTCTAACCGGATCAATTATACTGAAAAACACAGAAATAAATTTGGAAAATTTCAAATCGTATTTGTTTTATTGAAGGTTTAAGTCTAAACCTTTAAATTAAACACCCTATATAATATGTCACTGATTTGTAAAATGATTAGAGCCATGATTGTGTATGATTATTTTTAATTTTTGTCTTAAAGATCATACGCCGTGACGTCCCGTGCTTATATAAATTTTCTATCAAAAATTTTTAATTTCCGTTGTTTGATTACCTTTAAAAGGTTTGCCCTTCCTGTGTCACATACGGATGTAAGTGTTCGAATTTATAACGTATACAGTTTTTCATGGTTGTGATAGAATCTGTGTGCCGGTGAAGTCATACACACATATTCTTTAGTGTGTTTATTTGCTTCATATTGCATGTGTATGCGTATGTTTTTGAAGATTTTTTTCTGTTTTTTTGTTGTTGTTTTTGTGTATGACTTATAGATATTGTGTTTTACATAATGTATGTATTTATTTATGTTCAAAAATAAAATTTATGACATTTATCCATTGTCATAAATTGTTGCAGTGACATTCTCTCGTTTTTTTTTTGTTTCATTGCAACAAACAACATATTTACACACGATACATGGATACAGTCAAACATGTATATGGTATATGTAGTTACCAATACTTGTGCAAATACAAAATAATAATAATAATAAGAGCTGAAGTTAAAATTTTTTAACAACCAACCAATTGTATATTTATCGTAACGCATTGTATCGGATATCGGGTTAATATTCCTGCCATGGTTTGTGTCTGTGGTTGTTTTTTGTTTGAACTGCCTGTCTGTTATGTCTGTTCAAGTACTCAACAATGCATTGATAGGTTGCCATTTGTAAAATGAACAGTAAAGAGAGCCGTAAACATAAACCAACAAACCTAAAAGGAACTCAATGACTGAGTATGACGGAATGATGAAGTGCAAAGAGTGGAGTACAGTGTAGTTATATTGGTCACAAGGAGTCATATTGCTGTGCTATTTTGTTTATGTTTTCTGTGGTCATAAATATTCTATGAAACGTTTTGACTACAATTGGGTGGTCAGTTTGCATTAACTATGAACAATTTTATATGTTAGTACAGTGTGCATCAAAAGTATTTGGACACTAAAAAAAATGATACATTAAGAAATTATCGTTATTTTTATTTTAAAATTCTTTCATAAACAGTTTTTAAAATTGAAAAAAAAAAATCAAAAAAAAAAATTCCAAAAAAAAAAAACTTCGAAATATTAACAAATTTTTTCAGGCACTCTCCTTAAGTGGTAAAAGTATAGAATTTTATGCTTAGTGTACAGTTTGTTTTGATACTCACTGTATATGTATTTCTAGTGTATCATATGCCTTGTATGTATATATGTGTGTGTGCATGCATTTACATACATTCATAAATAATTTAAAAACCATAATGATTTATGTCCGCAATATATTTTGTTTATTAGTTTGTCAATTATAATGGTCAAATGGCCAACAATGGCCATAATGAGGATTTTTGCTAAGTTAATTAATTTCTATGATTTATGTTTCGATCCATTGTTTAGAAATATTGTGTGTGTGTGTGTGTGTGCTGTATTTTATAACGACTGTTACATAAATTGTGTGGTCGGGCTAATAGTGATGACAGATTGAGTGATAATTTTTTTTTGTTTTGTTGTTGTAGATAATAATATTGAAAATATTCAAAGGGAAATTTATTATGAATTAAATTCATAAACTTTTAAAATTGAATTGAATTTGATGAGGAATACATATGTCCTTACATTATGAAGTCTATTAATCAAATAAAAAAAATAATAATATTTTAATATAGGGTGGGTTCTTTAAATGTTTAAATTTAAACCTAAAATAAAACAAAACCGGTTTGAAATTTTGTTCCTGTTAGAAATGGAATTTTATTTCATTCATATGGCTGCCACGGCTGGCCTCACAGCACATCATACGATCGCACAAATTTTCGTACACTTTTTCAAGTATATGAGATCCTATCTCCGCAATCCCTTCACGAATGTTGGCTTTCAAATGGTCAATTATCTCTGGTTTGTCGGCATAACAGTTTTCTTTGACGGCTTCCCACAGAAAATAGTTCAAAACTCAGCTTCTTAGCGGCCAATTAACACAACCATTATGGCTAAATAAACAGACATCAAACGATTGTGGCATGAGATGTGTGACCGGTTGTATTATAATGTGAAAACCAAACATCGTTCACATCAATACCATGAAGAGCGGGTACAAAAAATCGAATATCTTGGTGCAATAGTTGTCTCCATTGACCGCTGTCCTAATTTTCAAAGACACCATGGGCCAATGATGCCTTCGCTCTACAATCCTAACAAAACAGTCGCTCGTAATGAAAGCATTGGCTTCTGCAAGACCACGTGTGGGTTTTCTGAGACACAAATACGGCAATTTTGCTTATTACCGTACACACCAAGATAAAAATAAGCTTCACTCGAAAAGATAATTTTTTTCTTCTTTTCTTTTTGACAAAATCAACATTATCTTGCAGTTTCTAGTTGGCCCATCTATAATAGCGAGAACAGAGCGGATGGTCATGCGACGTAAACTGGTACGTGATACGTTCAATTCTTGAGAATGATGATGAGTTGATTTTGATGGATTATCAGCCCACTCTCTATCACAGCTTCGAGAGAAGTAATGATCACGTGTTGGCACATCAACAATGAAACCAGTTTCATGAACTTTAGCAATAAATTTTCGTATACCGGAAACTGTTGACCCTTCTCCGCAACACAAATTTTGTACGTCATTTTCGTGTATTTTCCAATCAATTGTCGCTGTTTTGGAAATCAATTTCCAATTAATACCAACATTGCTCAAGCTTAAATCGATTCATTACGTTGAGGGCAGATAATCTATTGAATTCTGTACAGTTTTAGATTCGAAATAACCGATGTTTCCAATTCAAACCGTTAGATAGCCCTTCCGATAAATATGAAACTTAAAAGTGTTTGCAAATAAAAAATATTTAAGCAGCTGGTAACCAAACAAAACTAAAATAATTTTTTTTTTAATATTATTTTTAATATCTCCAGTAGTACGTCAAAGAAGCCAACAAATATTTTCTTTAAAACCCGTTCGATCCGCGTATTGTTACAAGCGTGAAACAGTCAATGTTCGAATTCCTGGTCATCGTAATTAAGTAATTATAGTCCCATATTCATAGACTCTCTCTTCAGCGTATTTGTCTAGAGTACACCAATTTTGACTGGATTCCCAGGCACTGTGGCATAGAGAGGAAAGGAAAGGCAAACGAAGATGTCTACGAAGAGACATGGAGATGTCTTACCTGGGGTTTGAACCACGCTCTCACGTCTAATAAGCCAACACACTACCTACTAGACAGCGGCGACTAATATCACATCGTTTAATCTAAATCCTTGAGTTGGACTGCTAGATTGCATTTAGTTCCCCTTCACTCTTGATAGACTTAGTGCTGACAGAATGACGATAAATAATTAAGGCAATAGAAGGGATTTTCGTTCTACTCTTGCAAAGATATGAAGTGATTGATTAAGGCTTCCATGGTTTAAAAACGAAATATTTTTTAATTGATATTGCGCCCAGGCATTCAATTGTCAATCCCGATACCATAGACAGAAGCTTTCGTTCATTCATAGGTTCATACATACATACATACACAGTAGGTCAGTATAACTGTTCAATTAGGATTACAGCCTAGCTTCTGACACCATTTATGTAGTGTGTTATAATTTTATACATGACTGAATAGAGCAACAATTTATAGTCGACTCCGAGCGACAGATTTTTGAGTAACTTTTCATGACAATTTTTTATTTCCTTTCACAGGCTTTGCCGGAAATCTAAAGAAAGAAAGCTGCCGAAGAAATATTTTTTCTACCATCGGATCGTGTCTTCTAAGGAAACACAATACTTACAAGACTATGGCAATTTCAAATGAATTAAATGAGAACCTTACTGTTAAAGATCTTCTTCTACAAAAACGTTTTAATATCCATATTAACGATTACACTGTGCAACAAGAACAAACACTTAAATAAGTTGTAAGTTGAATAGGGCTTCAAATTATTATTTTTTTTTATTTTTTCTTTTTAAATTTCCCTTTTAATTTATTGATTACTTAAGACATTTTTGAATTGAATTTTTAAATTTAATTTTTTTTTTTGTGAAAAGAAAGATATTGGCTTTAGAAACGACATACATATTAATGATGAAATCGATCAGGATATCACATGAGTCCTCAGGACATTAGAGTGAACTCGTTAAATTTGAACGTATTCCATATAATCTAACCAACAGGTGCTACATTACGTCCGTACTGGTCCTCGGGGCCAGGCTCTGCCAAGGCCAGTGGCAAAAGCAATTGAATAGCAATTACAGCAATTGTTAGGAACTTCATTTTGCGTCGGTCGTATGAATACTTAGACTCAAACACTGAAATTTATTTCGCTTTTTATACATAAATTTTGGAATTTTTCTTCACACATTTCATGCTTAAATGTCATATGAAATCTCACGTTGAATTCGCAATGGTGGTGTAAATAATTGATTGAAGTTGCATGCAACAGTTTAAATCAGTTATTCGTGTAACGAAATAATTTTCATTTTTCTATGGAAATTGAAAAGAAATCTTATTTCAATTATAATTAACGTCTGAAGTTAAGAATTTTATGGTGTGATCATCACCTTGTGGCCATTCTGAAGGTCATTTTGCTGTTGTCAAAAGTCTCACAGGCCAGGCAATGCCAAAAATATCAATATCAGCCCAGATTTTCTTTGGTTGATGCTATCATATCACGATTAGAGTTCGATAAATAAGAGCTCTAATGATTTGGAAGCGGAGCTTACTTTTCTTATTTACTTAATTGATCATTACAACACTTTAGTCAGGATTACAATGTAGCTTCTCACACCATTTATATTGTGTATGATAATTTTATATATGAGCGGCGGAGCTACAGCTTAAGGTCGATTTCGAATGACAAATTTTTGAGAAGCTTTTCACAGCAACTTTTTTTCTCTCAGATATTTTGCAAAAAATCTGCTGAGAGATGGTCCCGTGAAGAAATATTTCTTTTTGGTTCGTTTTGTTTTAGATGCCTGACCTGGAGGTTTGAAGCGTGGCATACATAATATAGTAGGAGAGTGATATCACACGTTTAATCCAATTCCTTGAATTAGACTGCTAGACTTCATTTGGTTCTCCTTTTGTCTTGACCGTCTTGATGTCGAGGAAATAACTGTAATGTTCGTAACATTTTAGGTTATTAAAAAAGATGTTTCTGTATTACTTCTACAAAGGCTTGAAGTGATTGATTGATGCTTCTGTTGTTTAAGAACAGAAGCCTAATTTGCAACAAATTCTAGTACATTTGCTAACAAAATTTTCCCAACAATTTCAATTTTACAAAATATATTTAAACAGGCATGGCGGTCTTCAATCATCAGTTTTACAATACCCGTCAATCCTGATACCAGACAGATCAGTTATCATTCAATCATGGGTTCATTGGCTGCAAACAAAAACGGAATGATTCTAGAAGGAGGAAGTAAATTTGTTGCCAAATAGTTTACATAACTATCAGGGGAATGGATTAGGACCATGATTAGATAATACGATTTATATCGAACTTTCCCAGGGATTCCAGTATACAGGTATTTATAGATGGGTTCTCTTTAATTTCTGGAATTCTAAGCGAAGAACTTAACACTGAACATCATAAAATTATTTCTGAAATAAAAACTACAAATGTTTAGTTAGGATATGTTCCATATGTTGTATTGGCAAGTCATATTTCTGCCATAACGTCCTTTACGGTGTATATGAACAAGTTAAAGTGTAATAAAATTCATCATAACCTTTTTTTGTTGCCAACGATATACACATAAATCAGCTTAAAGCGTTTTTTCAAGAATTCTTTTTTGTACCGTTATTTTCAGCATAGTTTTTCCCTCTTTATATCCTTGGATGTGGCAGAGAAAATTTCCACAGACAGACATGCATAATTTTAAGCGAGTATTTTCTCGCAAACAGTTTCTTGGCACACACATCCTTTTAACCACTTTACGCGCATTCTTCTTGCCATAATTTCTTCATCGCTTTTGTTGTTGTTTTTCTGTTTGCTTTGCTTTTCTTGTAAACAAATAGCTGCGGAATATTTATAAGCATCATAAATTAAAATTTTGTACGCTTTTGCATTTATTGTCAGCACCATAATTCATATTTTTTCTGATGCAAGGAAAGGAACAGAACAGTAAGCGGAAAGAGAAAAGAATGAAAGAAGGAATGAAAGAAAATATGAAATGCGGCAATTCATGGTAAAAAATGAAATCATGAATATTTTATTTCAATATTTACATATGAAATGTACTTGCTTGATGTATATTAAGGCGAAGATGAATGGATTGAAAGGTTTTTTATGTCTTACTTTTCATACCAATTGCTTAAGGAATTATTTGAAATGCGTTATCATTTCCCTTTGGTAGTTATGTAAACTATTTGGCAACAAATGGACGTCCTCCTTCTAGAAGTCTTTCGTTTTGAACCAGAATTGAACAACTGCTGATATGTCTGGCATCAGGATTGACTTGTATTGTAGAACCGATGAATGAAGGCCGCCATGTCTGATAAAGACATTTTGGAAAATTTTAATTGATGGGAAAATTTTGTTGGCAAACGTACTAGAATTGAACGCAAATAAAGCTTCTGTTGTTAAACTACAGAAGCATCAATCAATCACTTCAAGCCTTTGCTGAAGTAATACAACAACACTTTTTTTAATAGCCTAAAATGTTACGAATGTTACAGTCATTCCCTTAGCATCAAGATCAAGACAGTCAAGAGTGTAGTGGAACTAAATGAAGTCTAGCAGTTTAATTCAAGAATGGATTAAACGTGTGATATCACTCTCCTACTATATTATGTATACCACGCTTCAAACCTCCAGGTCAGGCATCTAAAACAAAACGCACCAAAAAGAAATATTTCTTCACGGGACCATCTCTCAGCAGATTTTTTGCAAAATATCTGAGAGAAAATAAAATTGCAGTGAAAAGCTTCTCAAAAATTTGTCATTCGAAATCGACCTTAAGCTGTAGCTGCCGCCACTCACATATAAAATTACTATACACAATATAATTGGTGTGAGAAGCTACATTTTAATCCTGACTAAAGAGTTGTAATGATCAATTAAGTAAATAAGTAAAGTTAGCTCCACTTGCAAATCATTAGAGCTTTTATTTAACGAGCTATAATCATGATACCATCAACCAAAGAAAATCTGGGCTGATATTGATATTTTTGGCATTGTCTGGATTGTGCGACTTTTGACAACAGTTAAATGACCTTCAAAATGATCACAAGGTGATGATCACACCATAAAATTTTTAACTTCAGACGTTAATTATAACTAAAAGAAGATTTCTGGTCAATTTCCATAGAAAAATGAAAATTATTTCGTTACACCAATAACTGATTTAAACTGTTGCATGCAACTTCAATCAATTATTTACACCACCATTGCGAATTCAACGTGAGATTTCATATGACATTTAAGCATGAAATGTGTGAAGAAAAATTCCAAAATTTATGTATAAAAAGCGAAGTTAATTTCTGTAATGAAAATTAGTGTTTGAGTCCAAGTATTCATACGACTGACGCACTAATGAAGTTCCTAACAATTGCTGTCATTGCTGTTCAATTGCTGCCATTGGCCTTGGCAGAGCCTGGTCGCTATCCCCAGCCCGGACGTAGACCAGCACCTTAGTTTACATTTTACAGATCCTAAGACCCAATGTAATATTCTGATCGTTATCATAATTAATACGTATACCGGTTTTAAAGCCAATATCTTTCATTTGAAGAAAAAAATTTAAACTTTAAAATTCAGTTGAAAAATGTCCTAAGTAATCAATAAATTTAAATGGAAAGTCCAAAACGAACAACAAATTTTCTATTTTTTTTTCAAATAAAATAAGCTTGGAAGGTTGAAGAAATTAAAAAAAAATTAATTTTTTGGTTTTGTTGCACAGTGTAATCCTTAAATATGGTTATTAAAACGTTTTTGTGGAAGAGATCTTTAACAGTAAGGTTCTGATTTAATTCATTTGAAATTGCCATAGTCTTGTAAGTATTGTGTTTGCTTAGAAGACACGATCCGATGGTAGAAAAAATATTTCTTTGGCAGCTTCCTTTCATTAGATTTCCGGCAAAGCCTGTGAAAGGAAATAAAAAATTCTCATGAAAAGTTACTCAAAAATTTGTCGTTCCGAATCGACTTTAAATTGTAGCTCTCTTCGCTCATGTATAAAAATTTAACGCACACAACATAAGCCCTGTGAGAAGCTAGGTTTTAATCCTAACTGAACAGTTGTAATGACCCACTCTGTATGTATGTATGAACCCTTGATTAAACAAAAGCTTTTGTCTATGATATCGGGATTGACAACTGAATGCCTAGGCATTATATCAGTTAAAAAATATTTTGGTTTTAAACTATTGGAAGCCTTAATCAATCACTTCATATCTTTGCAAGTGTAAAACGTAAATCCCTTCTATTTGCCTCCATTATTTACCGTCGTTCTGTCGGCACCAAGTCTGTCAAGACTGAAGGGCAACTAAAGGCAATATCGCAGTCAAACTGAAGGATTTAGATTAAACGATGTGATATTAGTCTCCGTAGTCTAGAGTAATGTGTTGGTTTATTGGAAGTGAGGCCGTGGTTCAAACCCTAAGTCAAATACGACAGAATGAAATACGAAGAAATATTTCTTTAGCGACTGTTTCTCAGCAGAGTTCTGGCCACAACTCTGACACTAAGGTTGTAATGAAGAGTTACACAAAACTCTGTCATTCAAAGTCGACTTTAAACTTAAGGTCCTGCCACTCATGTATAAAATTGACACACACAACATAAATGATGTGAGACACTAGGTCGTAATCCTGACCGAAGAGTTGTAATGACCAATTATGTATGTCGGTATATTGCACCACCTATGGCTTGTTGAATTCCATGATGCTTTTTTCCAATTTGGTTCAAACAAAACGGAATATGAAGAAAATATTTTCCTTTCGGCGACATCGTCTCAGCATATTTTTGACGAAAAAAAAAAATTGCCATGAAATGTTTCTCAAAAATATAACGTTCAGAGTCGACTTTAAGCTATAGCTACCAACATACATGGATAAGTTGCGTTAGAAGCTAGGTTGTAACCACGACTGTAAGGTTGTAATGACCAATTAAGTAAGTAGGTCAGGAAGCTTTTCAGCATGTTTAACATTTGTGTTGACATTCAGTAGATTGGTATTATTGGTTTTCAAGAATCATAGCTTGAAGCAATGGCGTTGCTAGTTTCTTAGCATAAATCAATGACTTAACATTGTCCTATGAAAAGTAATCCGGGGTTGTTAAGTCCCAAAAATGAGGGTGGGATCAGTAAATCTCTTTTGGAAGAAGCAAATTGTCGACAATTTTATTTCGGAATACTTGGACTGTAAACCGCGCTGTTGTAATACGACTCCTGTAGTAAATAAAGAAATGGGGTTGGTGTATGCGTGGAGTAGACTAATAACTTGGACTGTAAAGCGAGCTGGAGGACAAGTTGTCATACGACTCCTGTAATTAATAAAGAAGTGTAGTTGGTGTATGGGCGCAGTAGACTAATAACTTGGACTATGAAGCGCCCTTTAGGGCAAGTTGTGATACGACTCCTGTAGTCAATAAATAAGTGTAGTAAGTATACTGGTGCGTTAGAATAAAAATGGTGGACTTTGGAAAATATTCATCAAATCACATCAACACAAATAATTGAAAAATAAAGTGAAGTTAATGGCTAGGGATTGTATGGAAATAAGAAATTTCCAATATTTCCAGGCTTAAATTACGGACTAAAACAAATAAATAAAATGAAATAAAATTTTACATAAAAAATGTCAAAATATTTGATCATTATGATATTTTTCCAGCTTTAAATTGTTCATTTTGGAGTAAGAAAATGCTAAACAAACGATTTTTTTTTTTTTTTTTTTTTTTTTTTTTTTTTGTGAAACTAGCTAATCAGTGTGTATAAACGGTCTGGAGAGACTCTGTGAATCGATATCAATTACTACAATTCCGAAAAATTCTTGAATATTTCATCACCATTTAATCATTTATTTACACTTACCATTACAAAATTAATGATCAACACCTGATGCAAATTGAATTTTAACGCTTACATAAGAAATATTCCAGAAAACCTTTCCATAACTTTGCTATAAAAATGAGGGAAATTTTTGTTAATTTCAGTAGAAATACTTTTGAAGTGAAAAAGATCAGTTTAAAATCAAATCAAAATGAAGTTCCTGATCGTTGCTGTAATCGCCATTCAATTGATGTCATTGGCTATGGGACAACGAACCCACCAAAAAGTTCGTTTACCCTTTGGAACCTATAACCCATAAAAATAAGTCAATAAATCGACAGATTATTGAAGACACATACTGTTTGTCAGTTTTTCTGTCTTCAATTTTAAAAATGATGAAATAAATTCATTTTGATTGCATAAAAATACTATCGAGTTTGTTTGTTTGTGTTCTAAGATTTAAAAAGGAAACCTTTTTCAGGCATTGCAGGATTTTGCAAAATAATTCTGCAATCGTTATCTCTTTCCTATAGGAGAGCATCTGATTTGATGACACGTACAGCGCTATTATATTTTCTATTGATTTATTAAGCATGTGCATAAGACGTATATTTAGAATGAGTTTGACGTGCATCGCTTGCACTGACTCTCAATGAAATTGGTAGAATTCGGTCAGCACTGGAACTGGGATTGAGGAGTGTCTTCGCAGTGCCATCCTGCAAAGATGGGAATGGAAACCTGGTAACAGGTTATGGAGGAAACTTTTCTCTACTCTGCTACTAGCTGACGATGACACCAATACTGCCTTGAGAGATGATGTACCGAATCCTAACAGTCAAGACGGAGTGGAGATTCCATCACCTAGCCATGAAGTGATCAAAGTCGCGATTATACGTCTTAGAAGCAATAAAGTTGCAGGTCTTGATGGCCTCCCCGGGAGTAATGAGTTGGTAGGGCTGGCGCATATTTACAAAATATAGCCAACGATTAGAACCTCAGTGTACTATGGTCTGTTCTGAAAAAGACATACCCTACGATATGCGCTAACCACAGAGAAGTACCAAAAGCCTCCCTATGGCATATAAGGGACTTACAGGCACTCATCTAAACACTGATTGCATCTTATCAGTTAGGCCTCAGACCTAGCAAGTCCTCCATCGACAAGCTCTTCTTATTACACTACGTATTGAAGAAGACTCATGAAAAACAAGTCGACACACATCATTTTTTGATTGATTGTAAGGCAATCTTTTATAGTCCCACAGAGATTGGTGGTTTTACCTGCATCTGAGCTTGGTATTCATGCGAAGCTGAATGACGTTCGGTCACCTCTCTAAACAGATTGAAGTTTTAGACAACTTCGTCATGGAAGTCGCCGTAGTCTAGTAGGTAGTGTGTTGGCTTATTAGACGAAAGGTCAGGGTTCGAATCCCCGGTCAGACATCATAAACGAAATTTCAAAAAATATTTCTTCGGCACTTTCCTCTCAGCAGATTTCTGGCAAAAACTCTGAGAGTAAATAAAATTGCCATGAAAAGTTTCTCAAAACAATCTGTCGTTCGGAGTCGACTTTAAACTGTAGGTCCCGCCACTCATGTATAAAATTAGCACACACAACATA
The DNA here is from genome assembly GCA_005959815.1 of Sarcophaga bullata. Taxonomy (NCBI): domain Eukaryota; kingdom Metazoa; phylum Arthropoda; class Insecta; order Diptera; family Sarcophagidae; genus Sarcophaga; species Sarcophaga bullata. The sequence continues at coordinate 89,076 of QOCX01000155.1, forward strand.
AGTGGTGTGAGAAGCTAGGCCGTAAACTTGACTGAAGGGTTGTAATGGCCAATTATGTATGTATGTCATGGAAAGTGTTTTACGGATGGTGGGAGTCCACAGCAACGGGACTATTTTTCACAAAAAAAAAAATGCAAATGCTTGCGTTCGCGCATCTGATGCAACAATAAGCTGCTGAGCTCCTTAACGGCATGGATGTTATGAAATGTATTAACTTCCAACGTCTACGCTAGCACGGCCATATTGTTCGAATGGAAGAACCGCCAAGGTGGGTATTTGATGCGGGGATGAGCGTAAATTGCCTGGGCTGCAAGTGCCGAATCGAGGAAGTATAGAACTATCTAGAGAAGTTTAATCAGTTCAGTAGGCGAAATAGTTTTACCCACTGTTGGGACCCACATTATCTGGGAATTCTCTGCAATGAGCAAGCAGAAGAACTTGAGAGAACACGAGCTTTCATGCCGTGAAGTGGCAGCAGATGTTTGGTTAGGTATGCTCAACGAAAGCGAAGGTTTCAAACCAAGTGGGCGACAATTAACATTTTTGTTGAGAGACTACAATAACAGGAGACTTGCATCATGCATTAGACTATCCAGGCATAAACTAAGCCTGGGCACTTTAGAATCAGATTACACTGATTTAAGCCAAAATATGGATTCTGTGATGGTGAAAATCAATCATCGGCACGCATTCTTTAGCCCTGTGCGGCATTAATGCATCTCAGGAAGAAACACTTGCGCGCATAACAAGTGCTGGGCAAGGAATTGGCATTGTTGATGAAAAGCATTCTGATAGTTGTGAGGTTAATAGGTTTGGAGGGGAAGTACAGTAGATTATATGGTTGCAGTACTAAGGCATTATTTTGCAACAACAATAATAATATCAAGAAAGAGTAAGAAAATGCTTTAGCGATTTAGAACATACAGGAGAAGAGGGAACAAAATATTAAAAAAAAAAATTTCTTGTTTGTTTTTCATAAAACCAACTAATTAGAGCGTGTGTGTGTGAATGGTGTATCAAATGGATGTTGGAGACAAGACCTTGAGAGTCTCTATTATGAATCGAATCAATTGCTACACTATATTTCGTGCCTCTTTAATTAATCATTGATGCCGATAATATAAAATTTACCAATGCAAACTTGAATTTTAACGCTTACATAAGAAATATTCGAGAAAAATTCCATAATTTTGCTATAAAAATCAGGGAAATTTTTGTTAATTTCAGTAGAAATACTTTTGAAGTGAAAAAGTTCAGTTTAAAATCAAATCAAAATGAAGTTCCTGATCGTTGCTGTAATTGCTATTCAAATGGTGTTGTCAGTGGCTATGGCAGATCCAGAACCAGAACCACAACTTGAAAAATGGCGTGGCGTAATGTTGTAAATCTTAAAACATGAATGCCTAAAACTGATGTTTGTTGTCTGCATTAAATTTCAAAACTAATGAAATAAATTGATTTTGATTGCATAAAAATACTATCATGGGTACGATTTGATATTTAAATTTGATAAAAAAATAAATTATTTCATGTATGAGTCGAGCAATCTTTGAAGTGAAGCGTATTCCCGTAAGAGCGCCTTCCGATGAAAAAAAGATAGTCATAAGGAACGAACTCTAAAACAACGGCTAGTGAGCCAGGACATCCCTTTCACTGCTTCTTACATAGTTTAGGGCCGGAGCCGCAATATATTGTCGAGAATTTTAGTGTCTGGTTGCATATTCAGGGTGTTTATCGATCAAACAGAATGAATTTTTACCTCAACAGATTCAGAAAGATAGTCTGGCCCCGATCTTAATAGCTAATATTGGTTCTCAATCTTCTGATTCAACCAACAACATTACTTTGGCGTTATAAATATTCTACTTGGCCGTAGATTTGCCATGCTACTTGCACTTTACAAATGTAGGATTGCGCTTGTAGTTGTTGTAGTGAATACAGTATTCGTTGTCAGTGATAATTCCAAAGAAGGATTTCTTCGGTCAACAGAATTTCGGACATAGAAAATCGTCTTTCAACATAGCTCAGCTTCAGTTTATATGTTACCATGCTTTTGAATAAATTCAACAGCATTTAAACGGTGACTGAAATGGTTTCTGGAGTCACGCCTAATAATTGAGCAAACTGAAGCGGCGTTTAACGCATATCTTGATCGGGTAATGCTTCAAAGATTTTTGGCTGTACAGGACGCTCTTGTATTTTTGATGTTAAAATCGCCATTTTTTGAATGCTCTAATCGATCTATACATACATAATAGGGCATTGCAACCCTTTGGTCCGGATTACGACCTAGTTTCTTATACCATTGATGTTGTGTGTGTTCATTTCATACATGAGTGGCAGCAGCTCCAGCTTAAGGTCGAGCGCATACGTTTGATTTTTAGGAAATTTTCATAAAAATTTTAATTCCTCTCAGAGTTCTTGCAACAAATCTGCTGAGAGAAAAGCGCCGATGAAATATTTTTTTGTATTTCATTTTGCCTGACCCGGGGTTTGAATCCAAGCCTCACGTCAACTAAACCAATACACTAACTACTAGACTACGGTGGCTTCATGTGATGCCATATTGTATTTAAACGCTTGGAAATGACTGCCAGAGTTTGTCTTTCGTTTGATGCAAATTTTGATCGAGTAATGCTGCAAACTATTTGGCTATCCAGGACGCTGTTCTGCTTTTGATGTCAAAATCATAATTTTTCTGCTTTTGATAGAGCATGTTTGACGTAGAATACCACAAGCGATTGAAGACTTATACGAATAGATTCCAATGCCAAAAAGTGAGTCAAATAAACTCCCTGCAATGGACAGAGTTTTAAATTTAAATTGACGATATGCGTCCCTTCAGATTTTCCTTTCTAGTTTTATACCAAGGTTCGGGTAGAGCTAAGGTGTTGCCTCTTTCTGTAATTCGTCTGTACAGTTTCTTTATATTCCGTATAACAATAATGACTAGGACAACATCACATATAAGAAAAACCATTCAAACAAACTCATAAAAAATTGCACACAAGTATTGCTACAAAACCAAACGGACTGCTAAATTATTAAACAACTAAACAATCTGCTTGCCAAGGTATTGAAAGAAGACTCAGTAACGTAGCAGGCAACAGGAACCAGTAGAAGCATGTTTGTACACTCTTATATAAAATTAAACTGATGGTATGATAATTTATTAACCAAACGAAAATACATACATTACAACACACACACTCAAACACATTCAAACGAAGCTACATACACATACTCTTGTATGCCATTTCATTCATAACATAGTGTTGTTGTAGTTGTACTCATATTAGCTGCTATCAAGATTTATGTGTCTTGTCGGCATATTGTTTGCGTGGCTCTAAATTATCCTTGATATGCTTCTACACACATGCCATATATGTACGTGTATGTATGTGTGTAAAGTATAAAATATGACTTGACTATGGGGAATTTTCATGATAAACGCATATCAGATGAGATGAAATCACAAATTACTCTTTACAGTTACAAAAACACTGTAAACTGTATACGGCATATGAAAAGATATACGTTATGGGGATAAAAGACTACTAGACTACTACGACTACCTAATTGTGTGTAAGAACAGTGCGGGGCAAAAGTGGTAAAATGATGAATTTATCAAACACATCAGAGAATGTATGATTTCACAAGCGGTTTTTGCGATTTTCGTCTCTCTTTCATTCAATTCATGTTGCTCTCATTGTCCAGTCTTTTGGATCTTTCCCATTGCCTTTCTGGCATTTCTTTCTGACTTCAAGTGTCATCTTCATTCAATATTGTTTGCAATTTGACGTCTTCAATCTGTTTTTTTTCATTATTTCTCACGATTAAAATCGTTATCTTTGAACCCTTGAATTCATCTTCTGCTTGTTGCTACTTATAGCGTATGATCAACGTATAGCTCAAACAAACATTCGATGTGGACTTTCCAGTAATTTTCTTCAAATGAAAGCAAAAAGTCATCATTTTCTGATACGAAATTTTCAAGCTTTAATACGACCAATAAAATATGATGTGGTTTGATGACTGATTTGATGTAAACACAATATGTTTGATAGTCGTTCTACCTTAGTAGGCAATTAACAACGTAATTAACGGATTTCGGCCTGCCTTAAAACATCCTTCCTCTGCTTCTCGCGCCTGTTTGCCAGTTGGTCATACTAATCGATAACAGGGCTTGAATTTAAATTGCCGATTTGGTCCTTCCAACTCAAACAAGGTCTTCGCCGACTTTAGCAAATTTCCGCATCAACACCCTTCCGTCTCGCCGGAGCATCCTCCTCCATTCGAACTGCGTGGCCGAGCCACCACAGCCGCTGGATGTTAATACGCTGCACAATGTCCATGTCGTTGAGGAACTCATTGAACTTATTGTTGGATCGGATGCGGAAATCATCGCCAACTTGCACTGGACAGAAGATCTTACGTAGAACTTTTCTCTCGAATACTTTCAAGGCTGCTGCATCAGTGTCCATATTACTGAGCCACAAAAAAGCACGGGGAGTTAGTTATGTCGTATGATAGAGGCCTCTACTACTCAATAGCATATTGACAGAACATGTTGGCAAAAGTAATCCTGTGCTTGATCTCCAGATTGACATCATTGTTGGTGGTAATGGCGCAGCCAAGATAAACAAATTCCTTGACTATATATTAGTAGGTAGTGTGTTAACTTATAAGACGTGAAGCCGTGGTTCAAACACCAGCTCAAACATCTCGAACAGAACAAACTATAAAACAATATATCCTCGGCGATGTCATTTCAGAGTTTTTGGTCAGAAAATTGCTATGAAAACTTTCTTTAAACTGGCGGTTCCATCATGTGTGGATAAAATTAACACATACAACATGGTTGGTGTGAGAAACTAGGTTGTCAGCAAGTCAGAATAACTTATAACACACATTTGGACATTACAACACTTTAGTCAGGCTTACAACCTGTATACGGCATATGAATAACCTAGCTTCTCGCAGCACTTATGTTGTGTGTGCTTATTTTATACATGATTGGCGGGACCTACAGTTTAAAATCGATTTCGAACGCTAGATTTTTGAGCAAGTTTTTCATGGAAATTTTTTTTCACTCACTGAGTTTTTGTCAGAAATCTGCTGAGAAGAAGTTGCCGTAGAAACATTTGGTTTGAACAGTGGCCTGACGTCTTATAAACCAACACAATACCTACTAGACTAAGGCGGTTTCAAATCAGAAATCTGCTGAGAAGAAGTCGCCGAAACGAATATTTTTTTCATATTTCGTTCTGTTGGAGTAGATGTCTGAGCTGGAACATCTTGTCTATTAAACCAACACACTACCTACTAGGCTATGGCAACAATTCGTTTAATTTTGATCGCCACTGTAGCACACTTTACAACGACACTAAAATTTGTACAGTCTATACTGTTGTATTATCTACGAGCAACACTTTCTCAGCTTATCACATCCTCATATTCTTTATACAGCATTGCTACCATGCTCATCATCAAGATTTATATTATGTGTGTATGTGTTCTTTTGATTGTCTGTAAATATTCTTGTGCTGAGAAGAAAAAAAAAAAAGCGAACGACATTAACGTATGTTATCTGCCGCTGATGTGATTATATTTTTCATCGTACTTGTTTTAATGGGATTAAAATTTCTCTTTCTCTCTCTCTCTCTCTCTCTCTCTCTCTCTCTCTCAATGGCTGTGTAAGCGCATAAATCAGGATTCAATCAACATTTTTGTTATATTAACGTATGTGTTCAGACATACGAGTATGCATGTACATGTATGTGTATATGGGTAGGGATTGTTTGTAAATTGTTTGCAAGTAAATATGTGGGTGTGCTCTTCTCTCGCTAATGCATTACTTGTGTGTGTGCAAAACGACTGTGTGTTTGAGTAATGGATGAATGGGCTTTTGGCTACATTTTCATTACATACTCACTTAACTTATTCAGTTAAAGTAATGCATAATTAATAAGCTGCGTAAATAGCATTGCAAATGCTTATGGCATTAAAGGCATTTGCAATCAATTTTGATTTGTTGTTGTTGTTGTTGTTGTTTTTTTTTTGTTTTTGTTGTTTTAATCAATTTGATGTTTTTGATGACGTTTTGAAAGAGGTAAGTAAGCGTTTAAAGGAAATTATGCAAGCAATTTCAAATGTGTGGGCTTCAGTTCAGTTCAGATAGAAGGAAAACAACGGAAGGCTGTTAGTTAGCATTTCATTTGTCAGATATTTCGAATTCCAGTTTGAATATGTTCCCAATAAGAATATTTTTATTGGTTTAAGATCTTTCAGGATGGCACAAGATGGCGCCCACAATTTGGCAGGTTTATACTCCTGCCTTACTATTGGCAAAAACGATGTTGGCATCCTTAAAATGTTTTATCGCTGGTTTTATAAATGAAACACAATTCGCTTCTAAAAAATGCATCTTGATTGTACAGTACTGAGACAAAATGCCGGGTTTATTCCTCAATAGTCTGAAGCATAACTTAGATTTCCTTTTATTGCAATTTCCCTACAAAAGTATTGATAACCTCAAACTCAATTCGCTTGCGAAGAATCTTTGCCTTTATTTATCTTCACTTTAGTTGGGCATTTCTTTCAAAACGTCTGCCTCCACGATACAAAATGGTTACGGCCTTGTCAAAGGCCTGGAAGTTCTTTTCCTCGCAAATTCATTCGCTTGCTTATTGTCGCCAATTCGCACATGTCCTGAGATACAGCACAGAATATCCTTATTTTGTGTACCTAATCGATTTGGCTTCTCCAGCCAGGCACTTGCTATCTTCAATTTAACTGCACAAGAGACGAGTGGTTGCATGGCTGCCTGACTATCAGTTGGTATTTCTATTTCTCGGTGACTTCAAGATGTTCCTACGATTGAGTTTAATTACACGTTTGGTACACTTTCTAACCAATTTGAGTAAGGAAAGTCTGGCAATGCAGCAGAATTTCTTTCCAGCCTAAGATTTTTCAGCGGTGAATAAATAAATTTACTTAATGGACAGCATAACGGAGGTAAAAGGTACGATTGGAGTTGCGGCATATGCCAATAAGTTTAGGCTTGAATTTTGAACCTAGAAAGTGTCACTTGGCTGTCAGAGAAGATACAAATGCTCAT
>QOCX01000155.1:120476-152538 GCA_005959815.1 Sarcophaga bullata
TTTCCTAGACTCTTCTACTACTAATTACGAGTTAACTTCAACAGAGCTATCAGATAGTATTGCCATATCAAATTAATTTGTACTTTGTATACAATTTAAATTTAATAGACTTTCTCTTCTTTTTTTAGCTGCCCTTGAATAGGAGGGCAAAATAGATCCTTAACTTAATTTTGTTGCAAAGCATTGCCCAAAATTAAAAAGCCTAATGGGATCCTAATGGAATTTCATTAGATCAAGAGTTTCCTTCCAAAAATTAAATCGGAAACCTGAAAGTCATTTTTTTATTGATTTTTTTAAGACACTGTTGCTTGAAATCATCTTAAGAGTTAATGAAGATTCTTCTCGTATTGCGTTTACAATACACAGCTAGGGACTCCTAGGGGACTTCTGTTCTAACTATTCCTTGGCAATCCTCTTGAGATTAACTTGGGCATAATATTACCCTAGGATATCTATTAACGACTTTAAATTGTTATCATATAGGTTTCCTGAACACTGTAGTATAAGCCAAGCGAATTCAAGGCCATACTGAAAGACGCACTATGTTTGTTGTATTGGAATAAAGGCTTCCTTGAAAGCAATTCCTGGCTGCAAAAAGAATTTCGTTCTGAGTTGATTTGCAAAAGGAATATCCTAGAGCATAAAACATAATACCGTTGTACTTAGTCGGAAAGCTTCATTAAGACTTCGGTCATTGTATTAGGGAGCTCTCTAGTAGCATCAGTCACGCTTCTACTTCTTGGCTCTCCATGGTACGACTTATGGGTCCCGTTGTAAACTTCTGGAATTCTAAAAAAAATACCAAAATACTTACATAAGTGCTCATTAAAGCCCTTTGCCAGGATTACAACCTAGTTTCTCACACCATCATTTCATGTGTGATTAATTTTACACAAGGGATGGAATTTTTTGAAGTGGCCGTATGTCTAGTAGGTTGTGTGTTTGGCGAAAGGCTAGACGAAAGGCCAAAGGTTCGACATCAAAAACGAAATATGAAAGAAATATTTCTTCGGCGATCTTTCTCAGCAGATTTCTGGCAAAAAATCTAAGCGTAACAAAATTGCCCTGAAAGTGTCTCAAAACATCTGTCGTTCAGAGGTCGACTTTAAACTGTAGGTCCCGCCACTCGTGCATAAAATTACAACACACAACATAAGTGGTGTAAGAAGCTAGGCCGTAATCCTGGACTGATGGGTTTGTAATGGCCTATTATGTATGTATGTATGGGATTTTTTGAGCTCTTTCTGATTGCATCTTTTTAGTTAGATTTTGAGAAGAAAAATGATTGAAAAATTCGTACCAAAAGACAACAAACATCTGATTTTCCTTCCGAAAGCTTTACTCAAATAGAGTCACTCTAATTCGTTCTCAATCAATATCAAATGTCAAGTCTTTTAAGTTTCTTTCTGTTTTATTTGACAGTATTTTTAAACTTACGCAAACCCCACCCCCTCCCCAGCCAAACCATAATTTGTTTTGCTTGTCAAGTTTTATTTTATTATGCATTTGACGTTTGTAGAAGCGACACATTTATTTAGATTTTCATTGATGATAATGATTGAAATAAATCGATTCAATTGAATTTTAAACATCACAATCAGTTTTGAATTTTAATTTCTTGTCATTCTCGCTTTTCTGTCATTCTCTCTCTGTGGGTATTGCTAGCGGTTTGAGGAGGTCTTTCGATAAACTGGCATGTGTAATGTGAATTTGTGATTTCGTTTTAAAAAAATTTCTTCTTTTTTTTCACGTATGATTACATATGTATGCACGTATGTAATTGGGTTAAAATAGTGTTAGTTTCCGATTAACGTAAATACATTACATACATACATACGTAGTATGTACATACGCAGTAATAATTTCAATTAAAAAAGAAACTAAAAATTAATGAAAATTCCTTGATAATGGCATACAAAAAAAAAAATTTGTTTGTGTTAAATCTGGAACTTGAAGAGACGTTAGTGGATGGTTAAAGGAAAAGGAAATGTTTGTCAATTAATGTTTATTTGTTTCGGAAGCTATTTATCTATGTAAACTTATGGACAATTGCTTATTAAAGAATAAAAATTATGCCTGTTTGAACACAACAAAAATAAAAATGAATTTAAGTCGTGGAATAAATTAAAAGCAATACAAAATAAAGGGTAGGCCATTTATGAATTTAAATTTAAAAACGCAATAAAACAAAACCGATTTGAAATTTTGCAAAAATTATTTCTTTATTATGAAGGTCAGACATCAAAAAATCCTGTCAGCAGATTTCTGGCAAAAACTCTTTCGTTGTAGGGGATATGACGTCACAACATACAAAAGCTCTGTAAGTAAATAAAATTGCCACGAAAAAGTGTCGCAAACATCTATTGTTCGAAACCGACTTTAAACTGTAGGTAATGCAACTCATGTATAAAATTAACACACACAACATAAGTGGTGTGAGAAATTAGGTCCATAATCCTGACTAAAGGGTTGTAATGGCCAATTGTGTGTATGTATTATGAAGTAAAACTGTTCCGGTTAGACATGGAATGGCTGCTGCGGCTGGCCTCACAGTACTTCATATGATTGCATCAAGTTTTGTGCACTTTTTCCAGTGTATGGGGTCGTATCTTGGCAATGGCATCACGAAAGATGGACTTCAAATGGTCAATCGCCCTTGGTTTGTCGGCATAACATTTCTCTTTAAAGGCCTCCCACAGAAAATAGTCAAATGGTGACAAACCGAAGCTTCTTGCCGTCCAATTGACATCACCATTTCGGCTAATTAAACGGTCATCAAACGTTTGACGCCATAAATCGATGGAGGCATGAGATTTATGCCATGTTCCACCATCCTGTTGAGACCAAACATCTTTCACATCAATACCATGGAGATCGGATACAAAAAATTCGGTTATCATGGTGCGATAGATGTCTCCATTGATCAGAATGGTTGCACCGTCCTCATTTTCACGGAAATATGGGACAATGCTGCCTCCGCTACACAAGCCGCACCAAACAATCACTCGTAACGAGTGCATTGGCTTATGTAAGCCTACGTGTGTGGGTTTTCTGAGCTCTAACTACGGCAAAATTTGCTTATAAATGTACCCAGCAAGATGGAAATAAATTTCATCCGCAAAGATGATTGCTTTTGGCAAAATCGACATCATCGTGCAGTTTATCGTTGGCCCATCTAGAGAAGGAAAAGAGAAAACGAAATAAATCGTCATGTGGCTGCAACTCTATCCTCATATTTAAAGAAATATGAGCTAACGATGCCTCTATTCTACAAGCCGCACCAGACAGACACTCGTAATGGGCGCCTTAGCTTCTGTAAGACCACGTGCTGAGCCACGAATACTGCAATTTTGCTTAGTAACGTATCCACCAAAATGGAAATGAGCTTCATCCGAAAAGATTTTTTTTTATTTTGGCAAAATTGACATCATGGAGCAGTTACTCGTAGGCCCATCTAGAAAAGGAAATCAGAAACAAAGCAGATGGCCATGCGGCTTCAACTCTTGAACCAATTGTACTTTGTAAGGCGTCATACCGAGATCTTTTCGAAAAATTCAATGTAAACTGTTGCGTGAAATGTTCAATACTTGAGAACGATGATGAGTTATTGCTGATTGATTCTCACGCACACTCTCAGCCACAGCTTCGATATTTTGGGTGTACACACTGTACGAGCAATTTCAAGTCTCGGCTCTTCAACAATAAAACCAGTTTCATGGACTTTAGCAATAAAATTGGATATACCGGGCACTGTTGGTTCTTCTCTGTAACCAAATTTTTGTGCGAGATTTTCGAGCAATTATCTTGGAAATGTTTTGGAAATAATTTTCCAATAAATCCCATCGTTTGTCAAGCGTAAATCAATTTATTGCGATCAGTGGAGATAATATACTGAATTTTGTGACAGAATAGAATGACAGACAGTATTGCGAGATTCAAAATAACCGAATGATTCAAATTTAAACCAATAGATGGCCCACCCGATAAATACTGAATTGTTACAAAATGATTGTCATATTTAGCCCGTATTATTACTTGTTCTAAAAGGATCTTTTCATTTCAAAATACTACCTGTTTTCGGCTTTTCCCATTAATTATAGTTTAAATAACCTCATCTGTTATGCATTAAAAAAAATCCCTTAACAACCTGTGAAAATACCAGTAGTCGCACTCTCACACATTCCTTAAGATCCCAACAATTATTAGCCAAAATAAGAAAGAAAGAAAGAAAGAAAAAAAAAGAAAACCTCACAATTCACACAATTGTTTGAAGTGCAACTGATTTTCTGCTCGTGATAATAGTTAATCTGGTGAAATAACAAAATCAGAGAAAGTAAATAGAAAGTAAATCCAAATAGAACGCCAAACTCATATCAGACACAACGAGAGGAGATTTAGCAGATAAATAGCAACAAGAAAATATAAATGTATTGTTAAGTAGGACAAACAGGACTCTTCCATTGTGTTTGTTTAAGGACTACAAAAAATTGAATCAAAATTCATTTAAACACACTTCAATAGTTGTTTTAAGGGATGATGGTTAAGGCACTTAACCCTGTAAGGGCAGAAGGGAACTATTCAGCACAATAGAAATTTTTCATTGAAGGCTGTGTTTGTCAATCTAAAAAATCTTTGAAAACTGTGGTAAGTAGGTAGGTTGGAGAGGTAGCTTTGATGATCAAAGTGGGACCACAAGTAAGCACAACCGACGTACGAACCGAATATCACCAAGCCAATCAATGAAGTTGATTAGCGCAAGTGCTGCACATTAAAAGCGCGACTATGCTGAAAAACAGCCTGAAAGATTAATAAACGGGGCAATAGTAATCATTATTAAGCTTAAGCTGATAAGGAATGGAGATCAAGGATGGTAATTGACAAAGGCCCACAACCACGACAAAAGTCATTTGATGGGAGCTGCATTAATTTCGCATGTCTTCCCATAACGCAATGCCTTGTAAGCAATGCCTCTGTGATCGAAGATGACGTTGTGATCAACTAGTCCAAGTGAGTCTGGCAGTGTAGCAAGGTTCCTCATTACCCAGGATAGAATAGTGGCCCGAGAGAATTGTTGCTAAATGACCAATGTAGTCGAGTTAAGTGACATTCCCAAGTGGCAAGTGTACTTGCTCTGGCGAGCTCATTGGCCCAACAGTTATCTAAAATATTTCTCCACCCAAAAACCCAAACAATCGAGACACTGAAGCGCCCAGGAAGAACGTCTAATGAGTTTACAGTTGACCGTAACGCTCGAGAGGGATCTGACAGCAGCTTGGCTATTAGAAAATATTGAAATGAAAGCAGCACCATTTATGAGGATTCATCTGCTTGGCATTTCTAATTCATCCTGTTGGTTTAAAGAAGACGTGAATTCCATGCAAACCCACGTTTTGCTAAGCACTTTCTGTCAACAAACCCTCTGTGCCCAAGACATTTTCATCACAGTTGCCAAGTCTCGTATAATGGCAGGAAAGGTGCACTGTGCTCTTCTCATATTCCTTGGCTGTAAACCTCTGAAAATGTTGTTGTGATGTATTTCTGATGTATTCTTCAATCAGGATCTAGGTCCTGGAGTGCGTAGTTAGAAATGCATTATAATTACTATGAGGTTCCTTAGATGACTTCTGGTTAGTTTTAAAGTCAGTTTGCGTATTTCCATATTGCTTTAGATACGACTGCTCTCTACTTGTAGGTTTAGTATTCCCTCCTTCTCTTGAATCTTTATTTGTTTCTTTACAGGGGAATTTCTCCAATCTAATCTCTCAAACTCAGCTCGCATGAGTATAAGACTAACGGGGCAAGTTGATTCATTTAGACTTACTTACTTAATTAGTCATTGCAAGTCATTAGTAAGTATTATGACCTAGCTTTTCACATCCGCCTTGTTGTGTGTGTTTACTTTATCCATGAGTGGCGGAACCTTCGAACGACAGATTTGTGAGAAAGTTTTCAAGGCAATTTTATTTTCTCTCAGAGTTTTTGCCAGAAATCTGCTAAGGGGAAGTCACCGTGGAAATACTTTTTCAAATTTTGTTTCGTACGAGATATCTGAACTGGAGTTTAAACCGTGGCCTTACGTCTAATGAGCCAACAACTGAGACTGAGAGAGATGGCGGCTTGGACTATCAGAAGCAATTATTTCTCGTTTTCCATCATAGTATAAAAAGTTGAACTTTACTTATAGCACAATTTCTTTACATCACCTTTGTCGGAATGGTAGGAAGACAATGCCAGAGGCTTGTCACAACAAGAAAAAACTTGTTAGCAAAACATGATTGAAAATTATGCACGCACGTTTCACAATGGGTTAATTGTTATAGGAAATCAATATGCTATGCAATGATTGCCACTAAAAGATAAAAATTTATTTCTGGTTTGCCAATCGATAATAGATAGGCTTCTAAGCACATTGCAAATGCTATTGTTGAGCTCATAACAGAAGGTAACAGAAGGGAAGTAGATAAGGCTTGAAATGTTTTTTTCTTTTGAGTGGTCCTTAGCAAAATTTTTGTTTGTTTTCATCAGATTACAAATTGCGTGTGATAACAATCAAAAATTTGTCAGAATAGAATTATTTGTTGTTGTTATTGTTGTTGTAACAACTATTATTGCAAATTGATGACAAGCGGTATGGGTATGGAAAGAATATTTTTTATTTAGAGATTTTAGGGATCAAGGTAAAGGTATTGGCTTATGAAGGGGAATGTCTGTAAGTGAAATCTGTCTATCAAATTGCAATTTTACACTTAGCAACCACGATGAAAGGCAATTAAAGTATGCTAGACAGTTATAAGGATCGATTTGAAATAAGAGAAAATATTTGTTGCAATGTGGTTTGGCTGTGTAATCCCTGGCAGTTTTGGGAGTCTTTCAACGATTTGCCGGATATATGCCCGCATATCCTTGTTACCCAAATGTAACAACATATCTCTAGCCTTGTTAAAAACTGTCTGTTTATTTTATATTTGAAAGCACGTTAAGCTGTATCAACAAATCGCCCTCCCTCTTTATCTATTTGTTGTTCTGTTGTTGTCTGTCACAGTAGTCAACACAGTCTGCCTTTAATTCTTTGTGCAATATTTTGTCAGTTGTTTTTGGATTTCTTTTCTTTTTCGTTTTATTTCAATTTGTTTAATACCATAAAATAACAAGAATTTGTTGTTTTGAAGTTACGTTACCGCTTCAAACCAAAACAAATCAAATTTTCAATTACCTTTTGCTTTGTGGACAAAGGTTTTGTCCACAAATGTTGAAGTTGATGCAATTTTTTTTTGGACACACATAACACTCAGTATCATTACAGTGGGTTGTCGAGAGGCTTAATCAACCCCTGTCATCCCCATCATCATTATCATCATCACCATGTTAGTAAAGTTAAATCGTGCCTGTTTTGTAAATGCGAGACTTTGAACAGTTTTTCACAACATGTTGTATCGGGTGTTGTATCGATCGTTTTAAATTTGAATCACCACTTGTCTGTTCTGTCACAAAATTCAGTAGATTATCTCCACTAAACGTAATGAACCGATTTACGCTTGAGCAACGTTGGAATCAATTGGAAAATTATTTCCAAAACCAAAGACCATTGGTCGGACAAAATTACACCAAAATGTCTACAAAATTTGAGCGCAGAGATGGCAAACAGTGGCCGGTATACGCAAATTTATTGCTAAAGTTCGTCAAACAGGATGCCATGATGATGCGCTAGGACATGAGCGTGCTAGTACAGTGCGTACGGCCGAAAATATCGAAATTCTGACTGAGAGTATATGTGAGAATCCATCAACATCTACTCGTCATCGTTCTCAAGAATTGAACATTTTTACGTACCAGCTAACGTCGAACATCACAAAGTTCAATTGGTTCAAGAGTTGAAGCCGCATAACCATCCGCTTCGTTTTCGCTTTGTAGATGGGTCAACGAGAAAAAAAAATCATTTTTTCGAATGAAGTTCATTGCCATCTTGCTGGGTCCGTTAATAAGTAAAATTGTTGTATTTAAGGCTCAGAAAACTCACACGTGGTCTTACAGCAGTCAAGACACCCATTACGAGTGACTGTTTATTGCGGCTTGTGGATTGAAGGCATCATTGGCCCATATTTCTTTAAAAATGAATACGGCGCAAGCATTACGGTCAATGGAAACACCTATCCCACCAATATAAACGACTCTTTTGTACCCACTCTTCATGGTATTGATGTGAACGATGTTTGATTTCAACAGAATGGTGCAACTTGCCAAACATCTCATGCGATCATTGATTTATTGCGTCAAGCGTTTAATGGCCGTTTAATTAACCAAACTGGTGATGTGAATTGGCCGGCAAGAAGCCTCGGTTTGTCACAATTGGGCTTTTTTCTGTGGGATGCCTTCAAAGAGAAGTGTTATGACGACAAACCAGAGGCGATTGACCATTTTTAGTCCACCTTTCGTGATGCTATTGCCGAGATATGTCACCATGCACTCGAAAAAGTGCACAAAAATTGATTCGATTGAATGAGGTATTATGAGGCCAGTTGCGGCAGCCATATGAATGAAATAAAATTCCATTTCTAACCGGAACAATTGTACTTACCAGCAAAAGAATAAATTTGGTAAAATTTCGTTTTTGTTTTATTATAGAACTGAAGAAGAAAAGGACGTTTATCTGGTACATTACATGAAAAAATATTCAGTTTTAGTAATCACAATAGAAGTCGCCGTAGTCTAGTAGGTGTGTTGGCTTATTAGAGGAAAGGCCACTGTTCAAATCCCCGGTCAGACATCAAAAACGAAATACGAAAAAAATATTTCTTCACCTACTTCCTCTCAGGAGATTTCTGGCAAAAACTCTGAGCGTAAAATAAAATAAACTTTAAGCTGTAGCTGCCGCCACTTATGTATACAAATTAACACACTCAACATAAGTGTTGTGCGAAGCTAGGCCGTAATCCTGACTAATGTGTTGTAATATATGATTTCAAGACAGGCAGCTGTTTGATCTACTGTAGCAGGTCATATAATGACATCGTTCTCTAGTAAGAGCCTACTCTATGAAAATGTACAGGCTTGATGTATTGAGTATTATGGTGAAAAACCTCCTTCATTGACTTCTTTTTCAAGAGGTGACTTGAAGTATGAAAGAACTCTCATCATGTTTTTTAACTGGAACAATCGAAATGCAAATATTTGGTCTTTAGTCAAGTACTATTGATCTACTGTACTGCCCCAAATTTGATTGGATATCCCTTCAAGCCAATTTCCAAACACTGTTCACAGTAGTTAGCATTGACATTTCTCTGCTTAGAATATTGTACGCACCCAGATATTTTCTTTTCGAATGAATTAATGCCTCATAGGTTGCCAGAATGCATTCCAATGATTCTTTGTTAACGTCACCGAATCTATATATTGCTCTAGAGATAGCATCCATTCTGAATGATATACCATACACATATAATTGGTCATTACGAACATTAGTCAGGATTACGTCCAGCTTCTCACAGCACTTATGTTGTTTGTGTTAATTTTATACATGAGTAGCGGGACCTACAGTTTAACGAACGACAGATTTTTTGAGAACCTTTTCATGGCAATTTTATTTATCTGGTCTCAGATCAGCTGAAGAAATATTCCCATTATATGCTTCAGTAATGACAAACATCTGCCTGAACTAATCATGCCTAACTAGAAATCCTAAATCCCTTAGCATTATTGTTGTGTAAGTAAATTCAAACAAAAGTATTTACTTTGTTTCCATCTCTTGTTATATTTTTTTCATAAAATTCTTTTTGTATAGATTTTTAATTTAAAAAATTGTTTTCCTTTCCTTTTTTGATTCTCTCTCTCCCTCTCTCTCTCTCTCTCTCCACTGTAAGGTGATAAAGTAACTGCCTTCTTTACGGCCATTGTTTCTAGAGGTTTTGTTAAGTAATTTCCAAGCAAGAGGCTTAAACAAATAAAAAGAAAATCTTTCTAAAGATAATATTTATTTATAAACAACAACAAAATACAACAAAGCAAAGAATAGTTTCCAAAAGAGAAACCGCAATAGTCAGTTTGTTATTAAAAAAAAAAGAAAAAAAAAAAGAATTTTTTTTCCAAAAGATCCTTTTGCACATTTAAAGATGAGAGGATGGCATATGTATGTAACGATAGAAAAATCTTTTAAAGGCAACAGTAGTTTATTAAAATTACACTTTTGAGGTTACCAAGGATATTTTATTCTATTTTTTTTTAAATGAAACTAAAAATACCTACTTTTGAGGGATTAAACATGAGATATTTAGTAACAAAAAAAATTTTTTTTTTGTTTATCTTTCTTGTGTGAAGATAAAAAATTATAAAATTTAGCAAAAATTGTTTTTTGTTTACTTATGAAGATTCTGATGAGATCTTATACAAGAATTTTCTCCGACTAAGGGAATATTTTTTTATCAAAATAATAATCGGATTTTACCTTCTTATTGATAAAGAGATCTCATCTTTATTCATATTGGGCAATGCATTTAGTGACTTTAAAATCAACAGTCTGGCACCGCTGTCAGCTGCTTCACGTCTTGTTGTCTTTTTGCATCTTTTAATAATCGAAGAACGCTCGGAAATAGTAAAACATACATACATACATACATACATACATACATACATACATACATACATACATACATACATACGTAATTGGCCATTACAACCCTTTAGTCAGGATTACGACCTAGTTTCTCACATCACTTATGTTGTGTGTGTTAATTTTTATACATGAGTGGCGGCAGCTACAGCTTAAAATCGATTTCGAATGACAGATTTTTGAGAAACTTTTCTTAGCAATTTTATTTTACGCTCTGAATTTTTGTTAGAAATCTGCTGAGAGGAAGTCGTCGAAGAAATATTTTTTTCATATTTCTGTCTGACCGGAAATTTGAACCCTGGCCTTTCCTCTAATAGTGAAAATAGGAAAAACATACTCGATAAATGGATTGTCGCCATAGTCTAGGGGAAATTGTGTTGGCTTATTAGACTTAAGAGCGTGGTTCAACATCTCTGGCTCAGACATCTCGTACAAAAACAACATATGAAAAAAATACTTCTCGCGGCGACTTCCGCAGACTTCCTCCGATTTACAGCTGGGAGCAAATAAAATTGCCATGAAAAGTTTTTTAAAAAGTCTATCGCTTGTCACCGACTTTACCAACTAGGTCACCATTTATCAAACGATCGATATTTGTAAAGGGCAAATCTTCCTGAAACTGAATGACACTTTAGGTGACAGCAGTGACATACCAGCGGTCTTAAAACCAATGAATCTAAACGGTGAGTCATTGAAAAGCTTAAATTTAAACGAAAAAAGTTTTGAAATTTTAGCCAAACTTATTTTTTTGTTGTGAACTACAATTGTTCTGGTTAGAAATGGAAAATTATTTCATTCATATGGCTGCCGCGGCTGACCTCACAGTTCCTCATTCGATCGGATCATTTTTCGTGCACTTTTTCAAGTGTATGCGGGTCATATCTCCTCACTGGCATCACGAATGTTGGGGTTTAAATGCTCAATTGTCACGGTTTTGTCAGCATAACACTTTTATTTACCGACTCTACATTAGAAAATTGTTCAAAGATATTAAATCGCACCTTCTTAGCGGCCTATTGACATCACCATTTAGCATAAACGGACCTTTGACTCAATAAATTGATTGTGACATCAGATGGGCGACAAGTTGCACCATCTTGTTGAAACTAAACATCGTTCACACCAATGCCATAAAGAACGGATATAAAAAGAAATCGGTTATCATGGTGCGATAGATGTCTTCATTGATCGGAATGGTTGCGCCATCCTAATTTTCAAGGAACTATGGGCCGCACCAAACAGTCACTGGTAGTGAGTGCACTGGCTTCTGTAACACCACGTGTGTGGCTTTTCTGAGCCTTAAATACTGCAATTTTGCTTATTAACGTACTCATCTAGAATGAAATGAATTTCATCCGCAAAGATAATTGATTTTGATAAAATCGACATCATCGTGCAGTTTCTCGTTGGCCCATCTAGCGAAGCGAAAACGATTTAGATGGTCATCCGGCTTCAACTCTTGAACCAGCTGGACTTTGAAATGCATTATATCGACATCTTTTCGCAAAATTCGAAGTAAACTAGTGCGTGAAATGTTAAATTTTTGAGAACGCTGAACAGGTAATGTAGATCCAGTACGCTCTCTGCCACAGTTTCGATATTTTCTGGTATACGAACTGTGCAAGCATGCTCACGTCTTTGCGCATCAACAATGGAAACAGTTTCACGAACTTTATTAATGAACTTGAGTATACCGGGCCCTGTTGGTTCTCCTCTGCGACCAAATTTTGTACATTTTCATGCAATTTCCGCCCAATTGTGTTCGTTTTGAAAAAAAATTTCCAATTAATACCAACATTCCTCAAGTTTAAATCGATTCATTGTGTTCAGCATTGATAATATACTGAATTTTGTGACAGATTAGAATGACATAAGTATTGCCAGATTCTGGCAAACTGCAGTGCTAACGAGCTCACCAGTGCTGATGCACTCAATCCGAAACCCCTGTCATTCGATTTGGGTATGCCGCTTACTGTGGTTAAATTAGACATTGGACGGAATTTCTGTTGGGATGCCAACCAATCCTGGGTCAATGAGGGCTCACTTGGCCCTCGACCAGCAACTCGGAATTTATCGTAATGGCATTCCGATCACAGTGGCCATGCTTACAGGTCATTGTGTTATGGGAAGACATGCAGCGGAAAGAATGCAACTTACATTTAACGACTTTTATTTGGGCTATAGAATGAGGAAACTGTTATCCATGTCCTTGTCAATGTCCATTCTTGCTCCCCATGCCTTGTCAGCTTAACGGAGTTTTCATCCATTGAAAATAAGTTTATTGCCACGTTTATTAGCTTTCACGCTGGTTTTCAGCTTCATTAATTGGTTTGGTGGTATTCGGTTAGTACGTTGGTTGTGCTTACCCGTGGCCCCGCTATGTATGCTCCTGTGAGCTTTGGTAATCAAAGCTACCTCTCCAACCTACCTACATAACATAGTTTTCAAAGATTTCTTAGGTTGACAAACACAGTCTTGAATGAATCATCCAGTGAAATCAAGGATATAAATGTGTTTCAAGATGTTTTCCTATGCAGGGTAGTCGTGCTTTTAATCTGCGATCCTTACACTGACCAGCTTCTTCCCTAATTTCGTTGAACTCGGTCAGTACAGTGACTGCCTTTATCTGTGGCTTCGAAAGGGGCCACAATGCGTTCTCAAGAGAGCTTTGGTAGTCAATGCTACCACTTCGACCTAACCTAAGTATCGCCAGATTCGAAATGATCGAGGGTTGAAATTCAAACTGATAGATAGCCCATCCGATGTATTGCGATACTAAGATAGTGCTGTTAAGCGGACTAGAATTGCTGCTTTTTGTTAACCTTTTTTTTTAAAAATATTAATTTGTTGGAAATTTATTTTAGTTTCCTTTATAGTGCAGCTTCTTCCAAACAATTTTTTATTTTTTTTTTTATTTTTTTTTTTGAATTTAAAAGACCCTTGTGGAAAACCTGTGATAATGCCATGTCTAGTATCTCTCAAATGACAATAGCCACTCTTCTTTATTTGAATATTGTTTTGATTTAAATGCTTTTCAATATCTTTTGTTATACATTTTCTATTCACATATGCAAAATCCTTTACAGCTATGGACATCAATTGCAGCCAGACCTCCGTTTTAATCCTGATTGATGTCTGACAAACATTTCAAACGAAAAAAAAGGCTAAAGCAGTCGAAGTTTTGAAATTAAACACAAACATACGAAATGTTTATGTTATAAAACGGAAACCCATTAAAGAAACTATTTTAATTCCGAAAAAAAAAAAAAAAAAAAAAAAAAAAAAAAAAACTGAAAAGGAAAGAAGACTTGCACTGTCAGCATTGATGGGATTTAACGAGTGCGGAACAAACATAAACGTAAATACGAGAGTAATCCTAAAATAACATTAAAAAAGTTGAAATGGAATGCAATTCAAAAAAAATTTGCTTTAAACTGGCAACGTTTTGTTTACATACGTTTTTATTATTATTGTGTGTGTGAGTTTTTGAAAAACAAACAATACAAACGGAATTTAAATAGAAATGCAAATATTTTTGTTTTTGTTTTTTGTTTTTTGTTATCGAAAACTAGAATTTATTTTTTTGTTATCGAAATCCTTAATCATAATTGCCATTTTGTATTTTAAGTACTTGCCTCGGCCAAATGTTAGTGTCAAAAGAGGTACCTTGATGACAGACAGGGAACCCAGCTACTGTTACTCTCTCTTCAAACAGGATTAGGAATTTAAACAATAACATCAGCCTAGTCAAAAAATAAACTCTCTAACAACAAAAGTACTTTATTCGTCTACATATTTTGGTCCTTTTTTGTTTCTCTTTTTTTGTCAAATTATTCCTATCTGTTTAGTGGTGGTGGAAAATTGAATTGCATTTGTCTGTCACATGTTTTGTGGTGCGTTAAATACTTAAAACGACATTGTCACCTTTTGTGTCATCTACCTTGAAATGTTGTTTGTAAATCTCTTCTCTTCCTCTTTCTTTCTTTTTTTGTATTCCTTTTTAAAATCCCTAAATGTTTACCTTTTCCTTCAGATCCTTAGCACAGATAGGCAAAGCAATTTGTACCAAAAAAAAAAGAAAAAAAAAAAAAAAAAAAGAGACTGCATTGGAGCCATATAACTGTGATCCTGCTTATTGTTAATCATCAGTAACGCTGCTAAATGGAGATTTTTTGAAATTGTCAGTTTGTTTAACACAATGAAATGCGTACATCGGAGTTATTTCAAGAGGCAGATGATGACGATGATGATGACGTCGCTGAAATTCATTTTCAATTGTTAAATAATCACTTGGGTTGTTATAATAAATACTTCCAATGGCATTCACTTGAAAAGGGGTGATGTTTATCACTGCAAAAGGGTCCCAACTAATCACTCTTTCATTTCGAAGTGACACAATAGCTTTGGTTTGCTTAACACGAAGTGATATGATACATTTAGATTATGTCACTCACTATCTATCGTGATAATTGTTTTAAAACAATATTAGGCAACCAGTAGAGGATTGAATGCTTGAATTAGATTATCAGTTATGGATCAAGGCTTATGTCTAATATTATAGTAAATAAGGCCTGTTTTCGAAAAGCTTAAGATTCACTGTAAGTATAGTCGCCGTAGTCACGAAGGTAGTGTGTTGTCTTTTTAGACGTGAGGCCACCGTGAAAACTTAGCTCAGACATCTCCCACAAAATGAAATACGAAAAGCTTCTGCATTTCTGTGAGAGTAAATAAAACTTGCCATGAAAAAGTTTCTCAAAAAATTTTATCTCCCGCCACTCATGCCATGAAATTAGCACACGCAACATAAGTGTAAGAAACTAGGTTGTAATCCTGAAGGAAAGGTTGCACTGACCAATTAAGTATGCGTATATACGTATGTATATCTAGTACATACAGATGTACCGATATGAAATGAGCGCCATAACACGAATGTCCTCATAGAGAACATTTATTGTGTACGAAACTCAATTATTTTTTGATTTGTGTTCGCCGTGACATCTGTCAACTGAAAAGGAGTGAACAAGCCACACGATATTTTTTCATCGCGTTAAAGATGGCAATCTTTGTACCCAGGGAATGATGATCTGCGTAAAGACTTAAGTTTTTGTTTTCATTTAAAGAAAAGTGCTTGAGAGTCTAAGTGAAGCTAGCGTAGTCGAATAGGTAGTGTATTGGCTCATTGGACGTAAAACCAAGGTTTAAATGCTACGTCAAACATCTCCAACGAAACGTAATATGAGAAGAATTTCTTCGGCAACTTTCTTTGAGCAGATTTCTGGCCAAAACTCTGAGACTTAATAAAAATGAAATGTAAGGTCTCTCAAAAGAAATTTAACATTCGGAATCTACTTTAAGCTGTAAGTCCCGCCCTTCATGTATGGATTTAACACACACTTAACATAATTGGTGTAAGAATCTTGGTTGTAATCCTGACTTAAGTGTTGTAAGGACCAATTAAGTACGTTTGAGTCTAGAGAGTCTCATCAATTGCTTGTCGTGGCATATAGTGATCATGATCTACCAAATGCAACGTGCAGTAGTTGGTTCCAACCATTGAGAAGTAACGATTTTGATTGTGGGAAATGAAGAACGTGGCAGACCACCAGCCAAAAAAACTGAACGAGGTCGAATTGCAAACAATATTGAATGAAAATGACACTTTCCGTCAGAAACAAATGACAGAAATGCCAAATGTGATCCAAAATTCTGGAAAAAGAGTGCCAAATCAATTGAATTGACAGATGGAAAACCAAAAAAACCGATTGTGAAATTTTGCTGGCGATGAAAAATGGATTCATTTTCAGTATGCTAAACGGAAGTAATCATGGGTTAATCCAGATCAAGTATTAACTTTGGCTGCAAGACAGAAAACGATTTTTTTGAAGATAATTCTGTGTGTCTGGTGAAAACAGTAAAGTAAGTTGTGCTGTACCATGAGCCCCTAACCTAGTTAGTTTTTTTTTTATCTACACTCTCAGAGTTTTTATCAGAAACCTGCCAAGAGAAAGTCGCCAAATAAATTAGGTTTGAGCCATGCTCTCACGGCTAATAAGTCAACATAGCCGTTACTACACTAAGACGACTATTATTTGATCAATCAGATTGGGCCCCATGACACGGTATGTTAATATTGCAACATGACAGTGCATCTGGACATAAAGCAAAAGTGGTTCAGGATACATACAATCAAAGCGTTAGGTTGGGAGCCTTGCTGAAGTTAAAAGCCTTGGAACCTTCCAACTGCTACTTGTTTTCATCGATGTGACACGCCGTGACTAAGTAGCACTTTGATTTCTATGAGGTAGTCAAAAATTCGATGACTAATTTGGTTTGCTTTATAAGATGAATATTTTAAGGGGCGTGGAATCTATAAATTGCCTTTAAGAAGGAGAAATTGTGCAGCGAAACAAGCGGCCAATGCTTTAATTCAAATGTTGTTGACTTTCCATTAAAAATTATTCTTTTTATTTTAAGAAAAAGGTGCTTATTTCATACAGATACAGTTGGTATGTAAAATTATCTTGCCATTGTCATGAAAGCTAGGCGTTTGAAGCAGACAATCAATGGGTTCAAGAAGACATAGTAGCCAGCACAATTACAGATAACCTAGCAGGGACAACAATGGAGGATTTCTTCAATTTTACTTAACAGACGACATTTTTCCAATCAAGCACTAGTTGGCGTGTATTTCATTCAGTGGAAATTTGAGCAGTCGTTGCTAAGTTCAAATGATGCTGCGTCGTATTCTAAGCGCATTCTAGAAGCCTTTTTCTAATTTTTCTGATTTTTGTTTCTGAAACCTTTGTATCGCTTTACTTTATGCTTTCTTTGTCTTGATACTTGCTATCTAACATACTTCATTGGCCATTACAACACTTTAGTCAGGATTACAACCTAGCTACTCACAGTCGCTCGATCTACAGTTTAATAATCGACTCTGATCGACAGATTTTTGAGAAACTTTTCCATGGTAATTTCATTGACTCTCAGAGCAATTTACCGAAGAAATAGTTTTCATATGCCATTTTGCTGGAAATATCTGATCAAGACGTTTATTTAGCATAGGGTAGTCGTGCAATCCTTGAGCTGACCATTTTCTTTAGTACATGGACTGTGCACACCCAAGGCCTTACAACGAGCCGCTCTATATGCTCAAGTGAGCTTTGGTAATCAAGGCTAGTACTTCAGACTAAATACTTACCTTCAAAAAAAGCATTATTTTCACACTCCAAATTCTCTTTATTCCTTGAACATAATGTAGTTGCCGTAGTCTAATAGGTAGTGCATTGGCTTATTAGACGAAAGGCCAGGGTTCGAATCCCCGGTCAGACATTAAAAACAAAATATGAAAAAAATATTTCTCCGTTAACTTCCTCTCAGCAGATTTCTAACAAAAACTCGGAGCATAAAATAAAATTGCCATGAAAAGTTTCTCAAAAAATCTGTGGTTAGGAATCGATTAGGAAGCTGTAGCTGCCATCACACATGTTTAAAATTGACACACACAACATAAGTGGTGTGGGAAGCTAGTTTGTAATCCTGACTGAAGGGTTGTAATGGCCAATTATGTATGCTTGTTATGTATGTCCTGAACATAACTTGTGTACCTTGTGTACCAAATAGAACCACTGTCATGGTTACTAGTCAGTTGCTCGATTCCAATAGTTTTAGAAAATTTGCATGGAAATTTTAATTTCGATTTCTCGATTTAAAATGCGGATCCAAGATTATTTTTAACCTTATTTCGCCTCACATTTTCACTTTAAAACATACGGCAATGCCTTACAACCATTGCCGTAGAATAGTCTCGTATAGTGGTATGGTGGTATTGACTTCGATTGAATGTCTTCCACATAAATTAATAAAACTTAATATTATTAACCATAAAATAATGATAATAATCGTATAAATACTTATGATAAACAAGGCAAATATTATAATAAAAAGAATAAGAAATAAATTATTATTGAAAAAGAAAAGAAAGCTGCGCCCTATACGCCACAAGCACTGTTGAAAATAATTGTCATGCTAAGCAGATAATGATTTTGAAAATGAATTTTTATAACCACGATATTTATTTATTTATTTAATGATTTGATATCCATACAACTAAATAAAAGAATATGTTATAAACAAACAAAAAAAGTACTTAAAAACTTAACACACTAATGAAAAGGTGTGAATTAGTATTTTCTGTTTTGTTTGTTTTTTCTTTGTGGCTTTAAACTCCATTCAATATTAAAGGAGATGCACAGTGGGTTGGTTAGCAATGTTTTAGGCAGGAACATTTTAATTGTGAAAATTAAGAACCTTTTATTGATAACAAATGGTATATGCTACAGACTGACATACATAATTGCTCATTACATCAATTCAGTCAGGGTGACGACCTAGGTTCTCATAATTTTCCTAGGTTCTCGTATTTTTCAAGTATTTAACAACTTTATGGCAAAGGTATGATAACAACTGAACAAGTCAATTACTTTACAGTGGGTCAAAACCGAATGTATGAGCACCTACAGCATTTACTTCTGAAACAAAATATCTTTCTTTACTGAATTTTTTCCTTAAGAAAATGTAAAGGTCGTCAAGCCATGTGTAACCATTACGATCCATGAAGACATGTATCGCACCATGATATACCATTTTTTTGTATCCGCTCTTCATGATACCGATGTGAACGATGTTCGGTTTCAACCGAATGCTGTAACTTGCCACATATCTCATACCACAATGGATTTATTGCGTCAAACGTTTGATGGCAGTTTAATTGGCCGCCTAGAAATTGAGATTGAACAACGTTGGACTATTTTCTGTGGGGCATCCTTATAAAAATGTGTTATGCCGACAAACCACACACAACTGAAGGCCAAAATTCGTGATGCCATTGCCGAAATACGACACCTTACACTTGAAAAAGTGCACGGACATTGGTCCGGTCGAATGAGATACTGTGAGGTCTAGCTACGGCAATACAAAAGAAGTTCATATTGACCACAGTTAACCAAGGAATCGAGAGCAAGTAAAAAAAGCATAAGCCACGTATAAACCACAGTGGCAAATACAAAAATAGTAAGTACATGTGGTATGGTTCTCTTCAAAAAAATGTCTTCTAGTGTATAATGCGGTTTGAATCCGATATTCATCCAAAAGGCTTGAGCACAATTGCTCTCTTACAGTTTGGACAAATCAGTAGGAATGAATGTATCAGCCCGTGATTCTAAAATGCTTTATATGGAAAGAGAATCCACAACTGGGAGACATACGCGGCCTTGGGGTTTTATTTAATCGATAATTTCCTGTAGAAAAGCCAGTAAAAATATTGGGATGACCTCTGAACGCTATTTTCGACAGAACTTACTTATTTAATTTACTTACTTACATACTTAACTTGTCATTAAAAATTCGATTAACGGATTTTTGGCCTGCCTTAACACATCCTTCCAGATGCCCCTGCTTTTTGCGCGCCCACGCCAGATAACACGATGACAAGGCTTGCTGGAGCTGGTCCTTCTAACGCAAACTAGGTCTTACTCATCGCCGATTTCCACCAATCCCCGCATCAAATAATCATCTCGACAGAGCATGCTCATCCATTCGAACGATATTGCCGAGCTAGCGTACTCGCTGAATGTTAATTCGCTGCACAACGTCCTCGTCGTTGAGGTGCTCACACAGCTGATTAGTGAATCGAATATGGAAATCATAATCAATTCGCACTGCACCGAAGATCTCCCGTAGGACTTTTCTCTCGAATACTTAACTTAAATCGTCATTCCACAGTCAGAATTAAGACCTAGTTTCTCTTACCTCATACATATATTGTGCGTGTTAATTTCATACATGAGTGACGGAACCTACTGTTTGAAGTCGATTCCGAACAACAGATTTTTTGAATAATTTTTATGGCAATTTTTTTTTTTACTGTCACAGAGTTTTTTGCCAGAAATATGTTGAAGGGAAGCCGCCAAAGAATTATGTTTTCATATTTCGTTTTTTTGGAAATGTTTGAACCCAACATACTACGTACTAGATTAAAGCGACTTAGTATACCATTGAAAACTTATCGGACCACTTATCGTACCCTAGTACGATTGCAACACAAATCGAAAGCCTTAAAATATTATTGTGCTGAAAATGTACTTTAGTAGGGCCCCTTCAAGCCTTTAGAACTGTGTTGTTTGCATTCAACAACGACAATTCCCTGCCTAGCGTTTGATATGCACTCAGTTGTTTCTTTCTGGGATGCGTTGCAGAACCTTGCATTTTGAATAAGTGTACTTTGGATCTACTGTGCCCTGTCAACAGACCGGTTATCAACTTCAGATTATTTCTGGATAGTCTAATGCATGACTAAGATCTCCTCTTATAATAAGTTTCCAACAAAAGATTTGAGTGTTTTAAACCAACCTGGTTTGAGAACAGTTTTCTTTCTTTGATCATTCCTCTCCAAACATCTGGCCCTACTTCACAGAAGAATTCTATCCTTATCAAAGGCGAGAAAGCTTTCCTCTTCGTAAAGTTGTCTGCATGCTCATGGCCGAGAGTAAGCAATCGTTCTTTGTACCAAAGAAGTTCCGAAGAAAAAAATGTTTTTATCTCAAATTTTAATGAAGATGTTAGGCCGTCTATTTATCATGACAAAGTTGTACGGTAGTAAAATTTTTTCTATGAACTGGTTTAGTTACGAAGATAATGAGAAAAAGAGCACAGATTGACTTAAAATAGAATCAGTCTTAAGGATATTTCTTTATATTGTAGAGTTGCGAGCAGTTATGGCTTCTATCAACGTCACGTAGTAGGCTTTGGATGCGGGCCAGACAGGGTAGTCACAGCTAACATGGAACCTTGTACAACCACATGACAAACGACTTCAGTAGGAGCTGTATAGACGAGAAAGTGGCTGATGTAGAGAGCACTTTGGGGAAATGAAAGTCGTCAAGCTTGTTGTGGTTGTTAGTGCCACTATCGGACATTGCACTATGGGCACTCATGTGAGATGCATTCTTCTGTAGAAGCTGTAGAGACAAGAAAATGCATAAAACTGTTCTTCCAGCCTAGCATTATGCTTTAAGGGAATAATCGACTGTGGTAACCTATACATAACCTAAGTACGTCTATTATAAATGGACGTAGGGAGAAAATTCGTACAACGTAAAGGGTGAATTGAGACTTCCCAAACCAAACTCTCTCAATTTCTGACATGTTTTTTCAAAAATATGTGTAGTTTGATGTTGTCATAATGGAACACAATTGCTTGAATTACTAGCAATTATTAAGAAGCCGCCGTGGTCTAGTAGGTAGTGTGTTGGCTTAGGGCCAGGGTTCGAATCCCCGGTCAGACACCTAAAAAAAAAAAAAAAAAAAAACGAAAATGAAAAAAATATTTCTTCGGCGGCTTCCTCTCAGCAGATTTCTGGCAAAAACTCTGAGAGTAAATACAATTGCCATGAAAAGTTTCTCAAAAATCTGTAGTTCGAGCGACTTTAAACTGTAGGTCCCACCACTCATGTATAAAATTAACACACACAACATAAGTGGTGATGAGAAGCAAGGCCGTAATCCTGACTGAAGGGTTGTAATGGCCAATTATGTATGCATGTATGTATTAAGAATAAGGATGATAACCAATTATTTGATCAGTTTGTAGGAGATCGCCAGAGTCTTGTAGGTAGTTTAGTGGTTTGTGGTTTAAACACCAGCTCAGATATCTTAAATAAAATCGAAATAAGAAAACAATATTCATACATAATTGGTCATTACAACACTTCGTCCTGGTTTACGACCAGTTTCTCACACCACTTATGTGAAGTGTGTTCATTTTATACATGAGTGATGGGACCTGTAAATGGTAGGCCCCGTCACTCTAAATGACAGGTTTTTGAGAAACTTTTTATGGCAATTTTATACAGAAATCCGCTGAGAGGAAGTCGCCTATGAAATACTTTTTTGTGTTTCGTTTTGCTGTCTGATCTGGGGCTTGAACCCTGGCTTTATGTCTTCTACCCAAAACACTATTACTTATGATTCTCAGTCTCTCTTATCGTTTTCCGCCATTCCAATCACTGTGTTTAAACACAATTTTATTGGCTTTAAAGTTACCCGTAAATACTCGTAATTACAGCACAGCACCAAAAGCTATAAACCAAGAGGAGAAATAATAAAAACAAAAATAATTGAAATTAATTTATTAAAATTGAATTTAATGTATGTACGTATGTATGTCTGGATATAATCAACTAAAAATAGTGCTGAAATGCGTGTCTTGTTTAAATAAAAAATTAAAATTTTTAATGCCAGCAAGTAATACACCATAACGCGGCTCGAAAAGCGTTGAGGCGTTAAAAACGTTAACGTGCTGGCGACAGAATATCCGAATATTCTATAAATGACGGTCGTTGTTGCCACAGAATAATCCTATTTTATGTATTTAAATTCTTAGGTTACTTATGCTTCTTTTTTATTTATTTTTAGTTGTAGCCAGCGGTTGAACATTGGAATTGACTTTCAATTCTTTTGTTTCCATATAGGCATTGAGAAGTCATTACGCTGAGCTACATAATTATTATTATGGGTGTGTGATGTTAGCCTGTATCTGTAGTTGAAGTTGAAGTTAAACATCAAAGTGCAGGCATGTGTTAACGCCCCATTATTGTTATGCCTGACAACATTTTTAACACCTTGCCTTCATGCATACATGCATTCATTCACTCATTCACTCATTCATTACTACAATTCTCATTCATTTACTTCATCACTGTAACACAGACAGACAGACACCAACAATTAGTTGTTTTGTGTTGTGTTGTTTGGCATACAACATGTTTTCATTCATTTTATTCATACAATGTTGTTGTTAAAATGTTTAAATTCTTGCATTTTTTTTTTATTTTTTTGCCCAAAAACTTAACATTGTAATCATCGAAGCCATCATGATCATCATCATTACCATCATCATAATCATCAGCCACATTATGGTGCTTAATGCCAAGTGCTGCTAAGTGGCATTCACACAACAAATTGCATCCAGACAGTAGTCATTTCCTTTACGTACATAATTGTTGACGGCATCTAATTATTGTCATTAGAATTTAGTGGCGACCAAAAAATTAAAATTCTTTTCTCTCTCTCTTACCAAAATTCTTAAATGAAAAAGAAATTTCAACACACATATGGTGTTAATAACAATTATTTTTATCGGCAAATTATTAAGAGGAAGTGACCGCCATGCCAAATGCTGCAATAGTTTGATTGCCACAAAATAATGTGATGAGAAAACAATTGCTGACAGCTGAGTATACAGCTGAGTATACAATTTTGAATAAATTTTTGTCTTCAACTGGCGTTTACTCTAACTTCCTATACAACATAAACTATACCAAGCAAAGGGTGTCTCTTTTTAATTTCAGTGTACAAGTTATGGTTTAAAGTCGACTCCGAACAACAGAATTTTCGAGAAATTTTTCATTGTCAATTAAATTTTGCTCACAGAGTTTTAGCCAGCAATCTGCTGCGAGAAAGTCGCCGAAGATATATTTTTCAAACTTTCGTAAGATCACGGTTCAACCACCAGGTCAGACATTTCCAAAGAAATTTCTCAAAACTCTATCATTCGTAGTCGACATTAAACTGCAGACTCCGACAAAACATCGGTCACCAATCCTACAAGACATTAGTCAACGAAATTTGACAAACAAAAAACCTCTACCTTCATGCGTAAAAAAGTCAGCTTACCCAAGAGCTCAAAGCAACAGATCATGAAAAGCACCAGCAATTGGTTCAAGAAGCAGTAGAGTGAAGAGAAGTCAGCTTACCCAGGAGCTCAAAGCAACAGATCATGAAAAGCACCAGCAATTCGCTCAATAAGCAGTGGAGTAAAGAGAAGTCAGGAGCTCAAAGCAACAGATCATGAAAAGCACCAGCAATTGGTTCAAGAAGCAGTAGAGTAAAGAGAAGTCAGCTTATCCAAGAAATCAAACCAACAGATCATGAAAAGCACCAGCAATTCGTTCAAGAAGCAGTAGAGTGAAGAGAAGTCAGCTTACCCAGGAGCTCAAAGCAACAGATCATGAAAAGCACCAGCAATTGGTTCAAGAAGCAGCAGAGAAAAGAGAAGTCAAAACTGTCTAATTGGCTGCTCAGAAAATCCTCATTCAATCCATGGGAAACAAATACATCCACAACTAGCAACAGTTTGGTATGAATTTTGGTCTAACGGCGCCTTAGTTTTTTAGCGATGCGATGAAATTGTCGGTGAGTGTGAACAGAACACGATAACGGACTTCGCCTCAACTAAACATCAAGGACCTGGAAGCGCGTTAACAATTAATTTCAGCACCCGAACCCCAACAAATTATTTCAAGAAGTTCTGATACCAATTGGCTTCCACGATCCAGCGATTTAATGCCATGCGATTTTTTTCTTTGGGATTTTATGAGTTCTTGGCTTTATGCCAATAAACCAGATTCCAATTCCTGAATCCAAATGCAAGATCCAACACAGCATTGGTCAGGCATAGTCACATCTCTGTGAAAAGCTGTTGTCAGTTACTTTTTTCCTTCCAGACTGATGACTGGTCTGATCATTGTTAATGCATAAAATTGCTGCTGGTATTACAGCTTTGTCTGCTGCCTTATTACTTCAAAGCTTCTAGATAGACTTGTGAATCATACCACACCTTATAAATTGGGGTGGATGGACTTGTGTAGTGTACCTGACCTACTTCCTTTTACATTATATTCGCGACCTGTGGCCCGGTCAAGAATCCGTAGTCCATTTTGCAATTCATCACAAACAGACTAATCAAGCGATAAGGCATACAAGTTACTGAGTTTTGTTATTCAAATTTGTGCTGCGTGAGGAAGGTGCTCCTATCGACTAATTATCTTCAGCGAATGGCCAAAAGTTGAGAGCTAATGGCGTTATTGGACTTTATGGTACTCTTTAAGGCCAAAAGTTGAGAGCCAATGACGTTATTGGGCTGTCTGGTACTCTTTAAGGCCAAAAGTTGAGAGCCAATGACGTTATTGGGCGGTCAGGTACTCTTTAAGGCCAAAAGTTGAGAGCCAATGATGTTATTGGGCTGTCTGGTACTCTTTAATGGCCAAAAAGTTGAGAGCAATGAGTTATTGGCTGTCTGGTACTCTTTAAGGCCAAAAGTTGAGAGCCAATGACGTTATTGGGTGGTCAGGTACTCTTTAAGGCAAAAGTTGAAGCCAATGATGTTATTGGGCTGTTTGGTACTCTTTAAGGCCAAAAGTTGAGAGCCAATGACGTTATTGGGCTGTATGGTACAATGAAAATCACAAATGGAAAGGGTATCATAGGAAGATTACTAAAATTTTCGCTCACAAAAAAAAAGAGCAGAAAACAAGACTGTGCCCACACAGATTTAATAAGAGACGAGCTTGATCAGCAATTTTTCTCACATTTTGAAGTATCCAATTGGCTGCCAAGATTATAGAATTTAATTTCACTAGAATCACCCGTGGATTCCATTTACCCCAATGCAGCAGTTATGCTTGTTAAAAAAATCCATTGAGTTGAAAGAGTAAATCGTTGCTGAATATGATGTTCTTTGTAAAGTCACCATTCGCTTCTGTCTGTTCGACCAACCAGTCGTATGATCAGTAGGCTTTAGCTCTTGTGTCAATTGAAACTTGTACGTGTGTAAATTCAAATCAATATTCATTAATTCGCATTGATTTGTTTAATTGCCTGGGTACGAAGACATGTCATGATTGAAGTCTCTTCTGTCTTACTATCGAAAGCAATAGAAATATTTCCTGCAAATAAATGTC
The DNA here is from genome assembly GCA_005959815.1 of Sarcophaga bullata. Taxonomy (NCBI): domain Eukaryota; kingdom Metazoa; phylum Arthropoda; class Insecta; order Diptera; family Sarcophagidae; genus Sarcophaga; species Sarcophaga bullata. The sequence goes on from QOCX01000155.1 coordinate 146,880, forward strand.
AAATTAATTTGGGTTAAAAAGGTGTTTCTAGACAACTAACATCGTTGTTTATAGTTTGTCCAAATTAGAGCATTTCAGGCTAATGCAAAACAGTGTCGGCCTGTTTAATATGACCTCAGTTTGAGTTACATACCACATACATACATAATTGGTCATTACGACCTAGCTACTCATACCACATATGTTGGGCGTGCTAATTTTATACATGAGCAGCTTAAAGTCGATACCGAACGACATATTTTTGAGAAAATTTTCATGGAAATTGTTTATTTACTCTCAGAATTTTTGCTCTCAGAAATCTGCTGAGAAGAAATCGGCGAAGAAATATTTTTTTTTCATAATTTGCTTTGTTGGACTTTGCACAAAGGCCTCACGTCTAGTAAGCGGTTTCAGAATCTATGAGTGGTTTATTTATAAAAAAAATTGCCTTAGTCAAGTAAAGTTGCCTTCCTTAGGCATTTTCATCAAAAATTTATAATGTTTGCTGTGTTACCTCATCTATTTTTTTTTTTTTTATTAAAAAAACAAAATTTTCCAAAAACTTTGTATCACTAGGGAACTAGTGGGTTAAATCGTACATGCCTATATGACAGGCCACACTACAATGAGTTTGTTTTTCTTGGAAATTATTATCGTTTAACAGAAAAGTGTTAATTTTCCACCCAAAAACAAAACAAAAAAAAAAAATATTTTCAAAAATATTTTGACAGTAATGCCTGAACATAGTACAACAACACCGCTCATATCTACAACAAGCTGTCAACACGCTCCACCACAAATTAAACACATTTTTAGGAAAAATCAAATACAAACAAATGACGGACAGACTAGTGTGGCGTATATTATATGCTCTGCAACAGGCGAAATAAAATGTTTTTTTTTTTTCTGAACTTTTCCTTGGATAACCATGTTAATTGAAAATTGTGAAGTTCCAAGAAATTGTTGAACAACTAAAATACAACAAAAAAAAAAAAAAATGCTGCTGCTACTAACAGTTTTAAAGGGGAAAACAAAAACAGATTCTTTAGAATTTTTTTTTTTTTTTTTACAACAAAAACAATTTTTATATCGCAGTTTAGGCAATACTTTATGCATGGCGCATGCGTGCCAGCACCATCAACTCATTTTTTTTTTCATAAATTTTACTGTGCCTGAAATCTTTTTTTTTTTTTTTTCATAAAATTTCATTTTAATTCATAATTTATTGAAGGAGACTATTTTATAAAGATTTCCATAAGATTTGTTTGTTTCTTTTCTTTTTTTATGAATTGTTTACATTGTTTACACGTCCATATTACTATTGGTTTACTTGTCTTGTCTTGTCTTACCTTGAATCACTACACTCTGGTGTAATTTTTCCTTGCAATTAGTACACAGAAGTACAATTTCCCGAAACTATTAGTTTTAAATGCTTGTTCTTTCTACATAATTTGTAAAGTGTAATAAAAATTTTCCAAAAAAAAAAAAAAAAAACAAAAAAAAAGCTGTCAAATAATCATAAATACATACATACGTACATACGTACATATTTATTTTATGATTTTATTGCCTATGCCTACATACATTCTTCATATTGACTTAAGCTAAGTGCATTTGGAATATCAATTTAAGGTGTTCCTTTGCTTTGCTTTGCTTTGCTTGTTTCTTTTCTTTGGAAAGAAATTCTTTTTTAGTGTCTTATTTATGAGTTTGACTGATTGTTGGAATATTTATACAAGCATAATAATATAACCTGGTTATCCGATGATATGTTTTCGGAATTTTAATAACAAACATGAAAGAAGGTCGAATGTGGTATGAAATTTTCAGTGAATATTACCACAACAGCATAGCCAGCGGTGATTAAGGCAGTTATCAGTGTCCCGTGCTTCAAAATTTAATCATAAGTTGCGTGCATCATTAGGTTGCATCCCTCTTGCTTACTTACTTACTCAGTTACTTACTTACTTACTTACTTACTTACTTACTTACTTACTTACTCATTTACTTACTTACTTACTCAGTTACTACTTACTTACAATACTTACTTACTTAAGCTATTAACAACCTTATTAGGGTTTCGGTCTGCCGTTAACACATTCTTCCGGGGCACCTCTGCTCCTTGGCGTGATTTCGCCAATCAAATAACCGCCTCGCCGAAGCATCCTCCTCTATACCTGGATGTCCAATACGGGTGTACCAACGTCAACCGTCGTTGAGCAACTCATAAAGGCTCATTTTTGGATCGGATGCGAAAATCATTCACTAACCGCGCATCGGACGTAAGATATTACGTAGGACTTTTCTCTCGAATCCTCTCAAGGGTGCTGCACAACAGAAAAAGATTGTAACTAAATTCACATACCGAAAGGCCACCTTCTGCAGTGTTTTATAAAACTTTGGCATTTAAAAACGCCTATCTTGTTGAAGCTACATCTGTCAAACGACTTCTGCTTACCGAATTTGTCATTACAGTCCTTCAGCTAGCATTAAGACCTAGCCTCTCCCGTTCTCATGTTGGGTGTGTTAATTTTATCCATGGAGTGGCGAGACTACAGTTTAAAGTCGACTCCGAACAAGAGATTTTTTAGAAACAATTTAGAAGTTTTTACCAGATATCTGCTAAGAGGTAGCGGCCAGAAAAATATTTTTTCATATTTCAAGACGTTGGAAAAATGTTTTTTAATGTTTCGTCTTGCTTGAGATGTCTGAGCTGTGGGTTTGACCTATTAAACTACGGCGACTTCCGACAAAACGATTATCTAAAGTATGTGGTACTATGCGTTACACAACGTCTGACGTATGAGTTAGACAGAGTCAGGCAAATAATAGTCTGAGGACAGCTCATAATAACTCCAGTAAAACTCAAAGAGTCATTCGTTTGCTTGAATAGATTCGAGTCCACTAGTATAGTAAACGATCGATCAAACCCGGTATATCGACGAGACATACTAAAAACATTGTCGCTATCTTAAAAGTGTTTGGGGAAATACAAGACAATCGGTTTCAAGTCGGAGAACTTAGCCTTTCACAGGCTACAACGTGGCGAATTTTGCATTGTGTCTTGGACTTCGATACATCCGTACAAAATTCAACTGACTCAGGAACTAAAGGACCAAAGATAGCAACATGTGTTCATTGGAAGAGCTCAGATTTAGCTTCATCTTTAACATCCACTTCTGGATTAATCGGTATGTGAACAGACAAAACTGTTGAATTTGGATGGTACCAATCCTTAAGCGATTCAAGAGAGTCGAATGCATTCCGAAAAATTGTATGGACTTTCCTTATCCTTATCGATTTATAGAAGGACGTTGACTAGGTGATCACTGTTAACTGCGAATTATTTTGTCCCGACACAAATGATCTGCATAGTAACAACATATGGATTTAACAGGTTGGCGATATATGCCACACAATATAAACTAACCTCCGAAATCCGTTAGATTTTCTCTTATGAGTTTTTCTTAAGTCGCAGGGGTATGCGAATAAGCCATAGCGGTCCTTTAAGACAACATACTTCATGTCATCCATCAAATTTTACCTATTTTATGCGCCAGAGTCATGGAAAGTCGAACATTTCGAATGAGTTATATTCCATAAATAATGTTCCATAAAATTTTGATGATATCGTACACACACTTTGCTAAAAGCTCCCGTGATTTATTTGCTTTTGTTGCGAACGAAATCTAGGATATATAAGTCGTCATATTGTAGGAGGTAGTGTGTTGGCTTATTTGACGTGAGGTCACAATTCAAACTTCTGGCCCAGATATCTCCAACTAAACAAAATTTTCAAAAAGATTTCTTTGGCCACTTCCTCTCATATTTCTTGCAAAAAATCTGAGCGTAAATAAAAAATTGCCAAAATTTTCTGAAAATGAACAACAGATGTCTTCGTAGTCGACTTTAAGCTGTAGGTCCAGCCACTCATGTATAAAATTAATACACCGAATAAAAGTGGTGTGAGAAACTAGGTCGTAATCCTGACTGAAAGGATTTTATGTCCAATTATGTATGTATGTATGTATGTATGTATGTATGTATGTATGTATGTATGTATATACGTCTGAAATATAGGATTTCAACAAATTCTGCTTTCTTGCGAGCATTATATATTCGAACAGGAATCGGCTACGGATAACGATAATTACTTGTAGGGGGCATATCAAACATTTGGTTGCCTCTAACCTATTTGGAAATCATCTTCTTTTCCTTTGCATATGGAAATTGGAATTTTAAGTGTAAAACTAATATTTTCTGTAATATTTCCCAACTGGGAACGCTACCACTCTTGATGTGTGGAGCACGTCTTTCTAAGGTCTTCTGATTACATTTGCCGATTATCAAGCCAATTGGCTAACAGATTCTATGTAAATCGTATATTTTATGTCACCTATTGTTATTAAATTTGCATACAGTGAGCGTCAAAAGAAATTGTACATTAAAATCAAAATATACGGTAATTAACTGCCATTATTTTTATTTTAAAATTCCTTCATAAAAACTTTTTAAAATTGAAAAAAAAATCCAAAAAAAAAAAATCGAAACATTGCCAAATTTTTTCGGGTACTCCCGTTAAATGGTAAAAGTTAAGTTTTGATAATTGCTAGAATATTATCATTAGTGTACAGTTTCTTTTGATGCTCACTATAAAAACAACATGGCATACAAATTACTGAAGCCATAGCACACGTGCTCTCTATTGTTGGCCATCTCTGTTATCATTTCTTTGAACAACTAATTGTTTATGAAGGTGCGAGTAGACTGTTTACAACTGTAACTGCGGTGGGTATCCAATTAATGCGTGTAGTTTTACAATAAATTGCTGTTTCCAATTAAAATAAAAGAAAAGAAAAGAAAATAAAAGAAAAAAAGAAAAAAGTAGTAGAAAACCTTTCTGTCTTACATAGAAAAATTATGAAGATTTTAACGTGTGATAATGTTAAATAAAATGTTGCTACCAAAAATTATCGTTAAAAACACTAAACACTCTTAGGGTATATGTAAGCCAGTGTACTATGAATTATAATTTATACGGTAAACAACACCTACATGCATGCATTTGAACATGAAGTTTTTATTAAAGTAATCTGAGGGGTTTTAAAAATTTCGGATTTTTTTTTATTGCGTTTATGACTGCGTTCCATGGAAAAGCCATAAAATTATTAAAAACATTTATTGTTGTTGTTGTTATTGTTGTTGTTGTTTGGCTCATTTTCATTTTGGTAAACGGCGTAATTATAAAAAAATATGATTTTTCTTCTTCTTTTTTTTTGGAATTTTTTATGTTCTTGGGGTTGTTGGAAAGAGTTTATAAGACTCGTGTCTACAGTATTACGTGTAGCGCCAGATTTCCTGTAATGGATAATGAAAGGAATTGAAGAAATTACTTGGATTTCATAGATTTTTTTTATTATTATGAATTAGAATTTCATTAATAAACACAAAAAAAAAGAAAAAAAAAACAAATTAAGTTAGGCTGTCAAAATGTTGGGATCCTAGAAAGAGGGGATAAAACATAGTCTGTATCTATTTAAATTTATGACAGGCAAAGCAAATGTCCTGTGCATTTTATTAATTAAAAAAAAAAAATAAAAAAAATCACTCACGCAAATTCCAAGCAGGAAATAACCCCGGAACTCCTGGGTAATACCCCGATGGCTCTAAACTCGATAAT
>QOCX01000155.1:167501-189127 GCA_005959815.1 Sarcophaga bullata
CTATAGCCCAAATTCTCGAAAATGTAGTCGAAAGCCAAACTCTGTTGACTTTTCTCTTCAGTAAGTTTCAGTAGATTCTGGCGTTAAACGTTTGAAGTTATTAACATTATCAAGGCAAAGAAATATGTTTGCCGAATGGGGTTATTGCTTCTGTAGCCGGAATTCTTGACAATGTAGCCGAAATGTTGATTATCGATCTCAACTTGTAAGTTTTTCTCCTCGGCAGGCGTTGACATTTTTAGTTAAGGATCTCGTTGTGTGTGTGACTATAAAATACATCGTACTTTAAGCCAAAAAAAACCCCTCATTTGCGGTGCATTTTAAATGATTATGCTCACACTCCCCAGCCCCAGCCCCAGATGAGCAGTTTTATCGAAGAACTGAGTCTAGCAATGAAACTTATTTCCAACTAAGTGGCTACGTAGATAAGAAAATTTGTCACATTTAAAGCGATGACAACAACATCTAAACAAATTATCATTTCATTCACTTAAATTAACTGTTTGGGCCTATTTACATGCTGGTGCTCGTTTTTTTTTTTTGTTTTTTTTTTTCTAAGAAGAATTTCTGGATGGGTTTCGAGGGTAATAGAAATTTCTTGAATAAAAAATTCAAAAACAGCAATAAAACTGTTTTTATTTTCTTAGGGATTCCCATTTTAGCCAATACATCTCTCCATGTCCTTTCTAATTTTCTTCTGATTTTGGTAGAGCAATTAGGCTCATTAGGCATTAGTTGTATTAGCTCTGATGTCGGCAATATTTTGTGCTTATTCGCATACACCCGCGACGTAAGAGAAATCTACAAAGGAAAGTCTAATGAAGTGATGTAGCACAGTATTGATAGTTACATTCAAATCACCTCAATAGGAGATGACCATACCATCAAATCGCTCGTGCAGAATGCCCAAAATGGCATGAACTATATTGCACGTATAAGGACTTCCTGTTGGAATCCAATTAATACAGAGCTTGTGGTGGACAGTAATTGGCTAACCAATATCATTTTTGAAGAGCTATGGACCGATGGTGGCGCATGCGTAAAGTCTATAGCAAATAGTACTTTTTTCGGTATGCCTTGACACTTTTGGATCTTGTGTGGATTGGTGGCATCATACCTAATATGCTAACGAACTACTTACTAGACTGCGGTGTTGTCAAACAGTCTAATGAAGTCATCTAGCACAGTCGTGATGGTTACATTCTTATCACCTCCATGGGAGATGACCATGCCCTCAATTTGCTCGTGCAGAATGCACGTAACGTCTTCCTGTTGAATTCCCATTCTTAAAGAACTTACCGTTGGCAGTGATGGGCTAACCATTGTCTTTCTCGAAGAGCTATGGACCGACGGTGGCGCATGCGTAAAATCCATACCAAAATTTAATTTTTTCAGTATGCCTTGAAGTACTTGGATTTTGTGTGGATTGGTGGCATCATGTCTAATATGCTAACAGACTACCTACTAGATTGAGGCGTTGTCAAACACCAGTTTTAATCTGTAGATGTTATTGGAAACTGCCAATATGTATTTAATGCCAGCTGCTATTAAAGTACTGTGTGTTAATTGTGTTGATAAGACTTCCAATGTGAACAAGGTTGGCTAGAGTTTTTCAAAAATAGTCCTGGAAAAACAATTATTTTCTGCGTACCTTTTAGTGTGGTGGTCCTGCTTATCTTTTTTGAAAATTAACTGGAAAAGAAATTGCCACTGTTTGACAGAATAATAGATCGTATCGTCTTTTTACTTGGGTATGTCCAAACGACAACAATTAGTTTCCTGAACATTGACGAAAGTTCTTGGTCTTAGAAAAACAATTATTTTCTTGAGTACTTTTTAAAGGCGGTCGGCTTAGAAAAGGGATGGCTGGAGTTTTATTAAAAACCAACAAAGGGAATGTATATCAACCAAAGGCTTAAAAGCAATCCATAAGCGGTTTATGGAGCCTGTACATAACCTTTAACTTTTTCTTTGGCAAGTTTTGCCTTAACAGCTTGAGAGGTAGGCATCTGCGCAATCTCAGTACAATATACGAGTATGTATGGCATCTTGTACTCTTTATGAATCCATATTTAGATTGTATTTTGTAGGTTTTTTCTAATTCAAATGCTATTGTATAATAAAAAACCTATGCTTATGGAAATTGTTCAATTTCTGTACTCAAAACTGTATGGCAATTACATAGGCCCCCACCACCACCATATTGTATGGCAAATTATGATGCAAATAAAAATAAATTTTATGAACACCAAACAAACTATTGTTTTCAGTTTTATTCGAAATTTTTTTGTTTCTTTTTTAAACTGTTAAACTATTGAGGTCTGTCCATTGGCCATCTAAACATTCAGGCTGTCATTGCTGCTTGTTATGGTAAATTTACAATGTTTAACGATATTATTTTGGATTATATTTCGTGCAATTGCCCAACACAACCACAAAACAATGTAATGCTGCTTTTGCACTGTTAGCAGCAGCAGCGGCAGCGACAGCATCATCATCAGCATTTTAGAGATTGTGTCCGCAATTGAGAGCACAAGCCAGTTGCAATCGAACACATGTAGGCGTTGCACCAAAAGAAAAACAAATACAAAAAGGATACTTTCAAATGTGTTGACGCTGAAAATCAATTTTCTACGGTAACAACAAAAATAACAATTTTTTTTTATAAACTCTCTCACATCATCTCCTAGAAACAGTTTCAATACAATACGACTCTATAATCCCACTGTACCTAGAGCAGTTTTTATTCTATGCAGCCTGCAGAGCTAAACGAATTTTTAATTTATCGCAATTCATTTTGTTCAATTGACCATAAACTATATACCGCGTACAATAACGAATGATTTTTCGTAAATGGCTTCCAAACATAAAACAATTTTTATTATTGTTTTCATATGTTATTTAGGCTTCGTTTGAAATCCAACAATAAAATAATAAAAATTTTTTTTCTTTTTTTTTTTGGTGAATAACATACGTTATGAGATTACTCTCGTTAAAGTAGACACACACACACACACACACATACATATACAACTCTGTCATACTGTCTCTTTATGAATTCTCTGTCACAGTCCGGGCAGATGTGTTTTATTTCCTATTGCATGGATTACAAACAAAGAGAAGAGTCAACAGCAGTTAGCCAGTGAAAGGATGTTATAAATCATTATTATACAACAACAACAACAACAACAACAACATTGTATGACAATAAAGATAATTTTTAATAAATGACATTTTAGTTTTTCGGCTTCTTCTTCTTCTTTTTTCTTCTTCTTCTTCTTTGTGCAAAATTTATCAAAAGAATATGAAAATAATTGCCATTTTTTCTAATTCAATGGTTTGAAGTTTAGAATGAAGAATACAGGCATAGAATTTGAGTAGAAATTTAAATTTGTTAAAGCATATGCTAATGGAATTGTTATAACCAGATGCTATAGTTTGATGACAGAGTTTGAAATGAATGTTTTATTATATGCCAGAAGGCTGCTTCAGTTGAAATTTCAGTATTATCAACTTGAACTTACTGAATATTTCAATTTTTTTTTTAATTTTTGTAAAGCTATCGATCGTATACCCAATTGTAGTCAAACATACATACATACATAATTGGTCATTACAATCCTTTAGTCAGGATTGCAACATAGCTTCTCTCACCACTAATATTTTGTGTGCTAACTTTACCCATGTGTGCTTGCCCTGAAAATTCCAACAACCAGGAATCCAGCAATTGAAGACTGCAATTCCTCGTTTCTTTTAGGATTACCTACTCTCAAATGCTCTCAAATGCTGCTAAGCTATCAATAATCAAGTTGACTATGTCGTCCGAACATATGACCACTTATTGCCCAAGAATCCAACAATGGATGACTCTAACTCCTCGCTTCTTTTAGGATTACCTACTCCTCTGAAATGCTGCTATGCTACCAACACTTAAGTTGTCTTTGATTGGTGTCGTAAAGAGCATATATCGTCCGCCTTCATGTTTACAAAATTCATCTAACTCAGGAGCTCAAACCAACAAGCTGGCGATTCTTTTCACAGGTAATGCAGCAAAGTCCAGCAAACTCATTGAACTTATTCTCTAATAAAATGCATTTACATCTTAATGGCTTAGTGAATACACAAAATAGATGAATTTGACGGAAGAATTCAAAAAAATCTTCATACAAACCATGAAAACCAAATGTTCATACAAGGAGCTACAGACTGATGTAGTTTTGGCCTGGCGAAGTGATAGGGCCTTACTCTTTTTAAGATAAGATAGGAACATGATAACTTAGTTCTCGTGGATATTCTTGTGGAGTTCAAGGAAATGTGGTTTTCAGTAAGATATGTTGCCACAAACATATCAAGAACAAGAAATTTTTTTAGTACTTGGTACTGCGACCTTACAATTTATTGTACTTCTCTTAAACTTTATAGGGCATACCCATAATGTTCCTATCATATCATAGCATAATACAAGTCAGAATACATAATTTATTTAGACCTAGCTTCTTACAATACTCATATGGTGTCTGTTAATTTTATCCATAAATGAGGGATTTAAAGTTTAAAGCCGACTCCGAACACCAGATTTTTGATTTTTTTTTTTTTGGGAAATTTTTATGGCAATTCTATTTTACTCTCTGAGTGAATCTACTGAGAGGAAGTCACCTAAAAGAAATATTTTTTCATATTTTGTTTTGATCGAGGTTTCTGATCTGGGCTTTGAAATAAGGCCTCATGTCTAATAAGCCATCACACTACTTACTAGACTACGGCGACTTCAAGCCTATTGCCCTGACAGATTTCACAATGTTGTTCGATGTCAACAATGACAATTTCCTGCCTAGCACTTGCTGTGTACACACGTGTTTTATTTTTGGTTTGCATTATTGCCCAATAGATTCCAAGAATTGTGTTCCAATAATTTATGCTCATTATCACAGAATCTTTATATTGGGCTCGATACGACCCTCATTCTCTACCTTGAGCCTACAGTGTCCTATCAGAAGACCGGCTACTAAATTCAAGTTATTTCTGGATAGTGTGATGCATGACTCAAGTCTCCTCTTTTGTTAGCATACCAAATTAACTCACTTCAACTTGGTTTGAGAACATTCTTTGCCTCTCTCTATCTTCCCAGTTATTGTTTATTCCTTTCCAGCCTACGCTAGTAAATCTACTGTTAAATAAAAAAAAGGCTAATGCTTTGCTTACGTTTGTTTTAATGACTAACTGCCGCATCATAAGCATCTAAGCATTATCGTGTCTATCATTATTATCTTATCTCGACTATAATTTCATTTAAACAACACAAAAGCTTCACTTTGTTTTGTTGGCGCTCCTCTGTTGGTATTCTTCGAAATTAAAAACTTCGACTAAGAAAAACATTCTCAATATAACGGTAATTCATAAGAATCTTAATGTCCGTTGATATGAATCAAGCTAGTAATCATCGATAACTCTGGTAGAGTAAAAAGCAAAAAAGAAAAAGAAAAAGAAAAAGAAAGTTTTATGAAACATTTAAGCCAACAATAACCATTAACATATAAATGAAAAAGGCGTTAACTATGCTTAGCCGCTAAAGGAAAACAGCAACAACAACAACAACAAAATTAAATGCATATTTAAACTCAAAGAAAAATTATACAAAAAATTTAAGAGCAGCAACAGCACTCGGTGATTATTATGAAACACAAACGTGTTATCAAATCAAAATGCATAATTACAGTCCATAAAACATGGCTAGAGTAGCCAACATACAATTAGCACGACATGAATGGACCGCAAATGATGACAAGATGACGATCAATTTAATAGGAAAACAGAACATCAAACTTTATTTGATACAAAAGACGGGCAAATAAACTAAGATTTCCTATTTGATATGCTGTTTCGATTTTTCATAAACGTTAATGAATTTTCAGTTGAAATACTGATTATGGGGTTTCCATATGCTGTGTGGCACAAAATAACGTTAAAGTGTGAAGGAAACATTATTTTCGCAAATGGTCTTATGGTTTGATGTTTATATTTGAAAATAAAAAAATAGGAATTAAAAGGAGGAACATAGAAAAGCGATAAATTTCTGCTTCATGGAAGTTCTCCTAGCGTGTTTATGGAACCTTATTAGATTCTCAAAACATCACCGTAGTCTAGTAAGGTAAGGCATTGGCTTATTAGATACAAGACCTCAATCCGAATGGTAGAGCGCATACGCTTATTCGCATACTCATGAAAATGTCTAACAAGAACAAATCGCACGATTTCGAATATGTCTTCATTAGGCTTTCGATTTCAGCCTTTCAACCACTTGTGCAGAATATCTAATATGGCATGAGTTGTGCCTTCAGTAGCGTCGTCATATTTAAACCACTTAGCATTGGTTTCCGGATCATCTAATTCAGACTCAAAAAATTTCATAAACATCAACAAATAATGCTCGCCGTTTACAGTAATGACATGACCAACGTTCATAACAAATATTAACGTTTTCGGTTGGCATGTAAAGCTATTGCATCCTTTTTGTATGCATTTCTTTATGAAAAGGGGTTTGATTGCTGAAAATGTCTTTTTAATTAAAATTAGGATCAGTTGACCACTGCTTCAGAAGCTCATTCGACAAAAACACGTTCAAGATGTCTTGGTCAAACAGACTAATTAAATGACCACACATTTGATAATTTTATAAACATAGTTGGTAGTGTATTGGCTTATTAGACATGAGCCCTCGGTTTAAACACACAAGGGCAGACACCTTCAACGAAACGAAAACAAAAATATTTCTTCCTGCCAGTAGATTTCTGGCAAAAACTCTGCCATGAAAAGTTTCTCAAAAAATATAACGTTCGGAGTCGACTTTAAACTGTATGTCACAATAGAATTAAAACATACCACATGGGTGTTGTGAGAACCTATATCGTAGTCCAAAATATTATGAGGATTTGTCTATAATTTGTGCATATTTCTGCATTTAAGTGGGCACTTTTCAGGTTATCTACTAGATATGATGCCTGTTTTCATTGTATATGTTGTATTGGGATCATTAGAATATTGGTTTGACATTGTAGTCCCTGGTTCCACTCAGGCCATAGCGCACCTACTCATGCAGTGCATTGTGTTGAAATGAGGAAAATGATAGAAATAGAGGGAGTAGTGTTTGTGGACATTAGATTTGCTCTCTGCAGATAGAGAATTACATAGTCGGGATAGTCGGGTTAAAGAACAAATTCTGTTCGTAATGCAGTATGCTGTCCATAAAACGATGTGCTCTGCGAGGAAAATGGATTTTCCGTAGGAAAACACTATTTTCAGCAACAACTTCGTTTATCTCGCTAGAGCAAAATGGCTAACAGTAGCGATAGAATAGTAAAACACCAGTCACATGGCGACAATGCTACAATGAATCAAGAGAATTAGATACCATGCCCTCATTAATGAGCCCGCTACTGTTTGCGGTGTATGGGCTCCAGCCCATACATGAGAATGGTATTCCATTCGTATTCGTAGAATTTTTCGAGTGTATGGCATCGTATCTCGGCAATGACATCACAAATATTGGCCTTAAAATGCTCAATTGTCTCTATTTTGTCAGCATAACAATTTTCTTTAATGGCGCCCACAGAAAATAGTCCAATAGTCTTGGCAGTCAATTGACATCACAATTTCATCTAATTAAACGACCATCAAACGTTTGACGGAATAAATCGATTATGGCATTTGATGTGTGACAAGTTGCACCATCCTGTGTGAATCAAACATCGTTCACATCAATACCATGAAGAGCGGTTGCAAAAAAATCGGTTATCTTGGTGCGATAGGACCATAATGGTTTCGGTCGGTTATACGCGGTGTAAATAATAACGAGAAAGTGGTGTATATAGTAAGGAGATCAGACAAAGTGATGTTTTGAAGTTGTTTTAAGAAACCGAGGCGCTTGAATGATTCTTTAGACAATTGAAAAACGGACTGATTCCAGACTAAACATCAGACTAAATTTTCTTGCTTTAACTCCTCTGCTCTGCTTCGGACTCCCTAATATTTAAACCTCCCGTTGCATTGTATTGAGTTTTACGCGCGCTTCAATCAACCCTATTCAAAAGATCCCATTGATTGATACCAAGATTGACGAACTTTAACAGCTCTGAAGAGTTGTTATTAAATTGAAATTTTTGCCAAACTAAACATTGCTAATCCGGCTAGTCTGGCAACATTTTCGGTGTTTCGTTTTTGTTCTCAAGATCAACTTAATTAACCATTAAGCTTGAAGGCATTGATTGAAGTGAAATTTCTTAACAAATCCGTTAATCATAATAAAGAACGCCATAATAAGTACGTGACCAAACTAAATGATTAATAATTTGGCGCCGAAAAGAAAAGTTTTTAACACACCAAAAACAAGTCATTTATTTTCCTTTAAAATAACGTTTAATTATGACTTCCGTCTCAGTTAAACCAAAAACGAAAACGAAAAAAATGTTTAACAAAGGCAACGAAATTCTAAAAATGTTCACTGACAGTCTGACATTTTGTTGATGTTAATTTCTCGCCTACTCCAGACACAAAAGTCGTTATTAATTTTTATTACTAAGTTTTTGTTGTTGTTTTTTTTTCTGTGTTTTTTTTTTTAATTTTAAACGTTCCATATATGTACGTACGATAGACATGGCAAGAGAAACCAGGTATTAATTTTGATAAATTTGAAACCAGAATGAAATTTTATCTTCTATTGTAGTATACCAAAATGCCTTAAAATGCTTAAAAATGAATAGAGGAGAGTTAAATCATTAATAAAAATGAAATGAAAAAATAATTGGTGCATCATTCATAATGAATGAATGAACGTACATCTGTAGGCCAGAGGAGTGTGTATATGTGGCATGTTGTGAATGAGAAAACCTTTGAGAATGATTTCAAATCATTGATGGAGCAGCATAAATGATAAATTTAACAAACAAAAGCAGAAGGTGGAACTACTGTAATTTAATATTAATTTGTTAAAATCTCTCATAGCCATTAAAAAGGCGCCCCTTTTCTTCCATAATGTCTCTCCATTACTTTGCTTTCAACTGCTGCTTTCAAACATGCTATCTGCCTGGCTTGCCAAAGCGTTAAACTTCAAAGAACCAAGAAAAATCCTTATCGTAGCTAAATAATTTGTTCATACTTTTATTTTCACGGCTATTGTTTGTGTCAGAATACATCAATCAACTGCCAGCGAAACGTTTTAATTGTTCAACAATGATTCGGTACAGCTAAACGCCAAAAACTACCTGCCAAATTTTTTGAATTAAGTTTGTATTTTTGGATCAACGATTATAAATCTCTTTTCTTTTCTTTATCTTCTATTGAGTGAGTTTAATTAACGGTTTTGAATGCAGAGACGAAATAAACGGTAATTTGTTAAAGTCTTCTATTCAAGAGGAGAACTATCCTTATCCGGCATATGAACAAATTAAAAGCATAGTAGGACAGGAGAAAAGGGGTACAATGTACATGCTTTCAATAGCAGTTTTTTCTATGAACTATAGGGTGAGTGATTTATAAGTTTAAATTTAAAAATGCCATAAAAAAGAAATTCTGGCCAAATTTATTTTTCTGTTGTGAAGTACAATTCTTTCAAATGGCTGTCGCAGTTGGCCTCACCGTATTTTATACGATAGGACCAATTTTCATGGGCATTTTCAAGTGTATGGAGTCGCTCCTCAGCAATAGCATCACGAAAGTTGGCTTTCAAATGCTCAATTATCTCCAGTTTGTTGGCATAACAATTTTCTTTAACTGCGACCCACAGAATATAGTACAGCGGTGTCAAATCTCAGCTTTTTGGCAGCCAATTGACATCACAATTTCGTCTAATTAAACCACCATCAAACATTTGACGCAATAAATCGATTATGGCATGAGATGTGTGCCAAGTTGCACCATCCTGTTGAATATCATGAAGAGCGGGTACAATTTTCCTAGACTTTTTCGAGTGTATTGCATCCTATCTCGGCAATAGCATCACAAATATTGGCCTTAAAATACTCAATTGTCTTTAGTTTGTTGGCATTAGCAATTTTCTTTAATAGCGCCCAACAGAAAATAGTCCAACGGTGTCAAATCGCAGCTTCCTGGCAGCCAATTGACATTACCATTTCGTCTTATTAAACGACCATCAAACGTTTGACGCAATAAATCGATTATGGCGTGAGATGTGTGCCAAGTTGCACCATCCTGTTGAATATCATGAAGAGCGTGTACAATTTCCTAGACTTTTTCGAGTTATTGCATCCTATCTCGGCAATAGCATCACAAATATTGGCCTTAAAATACTCAATTGTCTTTAGTTTTGTTGCATTAGCAATTTTCTTTAATAGCGCCCAACAGAAAAAGTCCAACGGTGTCAAATCGCAGCTTCCTGGCAGCCAATATTTCGTCTTATTAAACGACCATCAAACGTTTGACGCAATAAATCGATTATGGCGTGAGATGTGTAGTAAGGGGTACAAGATAATATCTTATCATGGTGCGATAGCTGTCTTCATTAACAATAATGCTTGTGGCATCCTCATATTTAAAGAAATATGAACCAATTAGGACTCCGCACCAAACAGTCACTCATAATGGAAGCATTGGCTTCTGTAAGACCATGTATGGGTTTTCTTAGCCCCAAAATACGGCAATTTTGCCTAGTAAAATAACGACCAAGATGAAAATGAGTTTCAATCGAAAGGATGAGTTTTTTTCTTGGCAAAATCAACATCATTGTGCAGTTCAGTTTCATTGGCCCAACAACTCCCAATGTTTCTCGAGCTTAAATCAATTCCTTATGTTCAGTGGAGATAAAATATTGAATTTTGTGATAGAACAGAAGGACATAAGTATTCTCAGATTCGCAATAACCGAATGGTTTAAATTAAAACCTATAGATGGCCTAACCGATGTTTAATCTTTATAAGAAATGTTTTTGGACGCAAGCATTTTCATTACCTAAACTTTTCAATGCCTCATATAGTATCGCTATTTTATTATCTTGCAGGAAGATAGCTAATGTAACGCCAATCCTCAAAATCCTAAACTTCCATGCATGTGCTCCAACAATAAGGTGAGAGCAAGGTTGTAGCTTTAAATATTTCCCAGGCATTTGACAGGATATATACGAGGTTCTTTCAGTTCTTTATTGTTTTCTCTTGATTTGATTTTGAACGAGATTTCTTATGGATCACACAACCTTTCAGTTTCTCACCAAGCTTCTCACATCACTTATGTTGTGTGCATTAAATTTATTTATGAGTGACGGTACATCCTAACGGCAGATTTTTTGAGAACTCTTTCAGGGCAATTTTTATTTACTCTCAGAGAGTTTTTGTTAGAAATCTCCGAAGAGGAAGTTGTTGAAAGAATTTCTTCTGAAATTTTGTACTTTCTGAGATAGACTCTCATCTAATTACTCAACATACTACCCACTAGCCAAACATGACTTTAAAACCCTAATGGTTGCCAAATTAGTCCGTGATAAAACTGTAAACAAACAGTTTGCACTTGAGGAAATGGGTTATAGGCTGGATAATATGGTAATCATTTGATTGGTGGTGTTATACATACAGAAACATACATAAAAAAAAATATAACCTAACTTTTATAAAAAATAGTTCCCATTGGCTTTAAGTTAAGCAAAGAGCAATCGATTGCCATTGCTTTTGAAAACTTGAAATTCAATTTAATTAAATAAAGACTTCATAAATCATTGATCTTGTATGGTTATTAAGATGTTTTGTAATAAATTGTTCAATCAGAACATAACTGTCTTTAGAATTTTTAACTGCCAGCATGTATGTATGAAGACAGTTTGAGCCGCATTGTTTTCTATTCAACCTATTAATTATTTCAAGTCTTCTGTAGTCACCTCTCTCTCGCTGTAAGGGATGTATTACTTTTTAATAAATTTCAAAATCAAGGAATTGAAATCAAGGGGGGTTGTTTAAAAAAAACTAAAAAATTTCCTTTTTGATTTCAAATTAATTTCCATTTCATTAGCATTTTTCTCCTTTGAACGACACCCTGTGGCTTACTTGTGCTCACATCAATGCTTTCATAATGAAACCTTAGAAAACGCTATTAAAATAAAGAAATAATTTCGTTCAAGTGCTGCTTTTTTTTTAAAAACGTTTCGGGTCAAATGTATACCCTCTTAGGGTAGAATAAGAAAACAGAAAAGAAAAGAAAGAAACGATAAGCGAGCGTAACATGATTAAGAAATTTAACACTTAAACATGGAAAAAAGGAATGTGAAAAGAAAAGGTCTTTGAGGTCGATTATTTATCGATTGAGTCTTTTGTCATTCTGTTATTGAATAACAACAGGATGTCAATAATTTTCTTTTTAAGAAAGACATTTTTAAAACTATTATTTCTTACTCTCTCTCTTTTCTCTTTCTCTCTCTCTCTCTCTCTATCTCTCTCTCTCTCTCTCTCTCTTTGTTCTCTGTAAATGAAAACTGAACTGAATTTAATAATTTATGTGGCAGAGCAGAAAGATCCTCGTATTACTAGCATACAGGGGTTGTTGTTGGTACATTATCCCTCTGGGCATAAAATTAAGGGTCCTTTTGATAAGCGTAATTTTTCTTTTGGTTATCATTGTCTAGTATCCCAGCCGAGGTGTAAGAAATGCTGAAGAATGTCTAATAAATTTAACGATTAAATAAAACATTCACATATTCAAACTAATTGCGTATGTCACATAAAATATGATAATAAGGGTTAACAAGTTTGTATGTATCACACCAGATTCAATGCAATGAAATGCAATTTATATTGGAGATGAAGTGTTTTAAAGCCTTTGTTTGGCTATAAGGTGTAATTGATTTGATATTTATTAGCACCTTTTAATTTCATTGAATCCTTTCAAGTTGAAAGGTGCATTTACTTGTAGGTGCTTCAGGGAATGCTGTACATTATTATTAAAGTATAGTTTACACGATAAATGTTTACGTACGTAAGGTCGCAGAGAAAATGTTCCAGAAATGTTCTATCCATCTTTTAAAAACGTGAGAGAAGATCTTACAACAGATTTTTTGATTTTATTCACACACACATACATACATAATTGCCCATTACAATATTTCAGTCAGGATTACGATCCACATTCTTACACCACCACTTATGTTGTCTGTGTTAAGCTGTGTAAGATCAACTTCGAAAGACAGTTTTTTTTTGTGAAACTTTACATGGCAATTTTATTTAATTTACCAAAGTTTCTATCCGAAATCTGCGGAGAAAAATTCTCAGAAGAAATATTTTTTCATATTTCGTTATGCTAGAGTTGTCTGATCTGGGGTTTGAACCGAGGCCATTCTCGTCTAATAGACCAACACACTACATACTTAATCACGACGACTTTTGAATTATAAATGAAGGATGTGACATAAGAAGGTTTAATTTTAAAAATCCAAATAATATTTTTTCATTCATATGGCTGCCGTGGCTGGCCTTACGGTACCTCATTCGATCGGACCAATTTTCCTGAACTTCAGCGAGTGTATGAGGTCTTTTCTCTTCAATTGCATCACGAATGTTGGCCTTCAAATGCTCAATTGGCTCTGGTTTCTCGGCATAACACTTTTCTTTAATGGCGGCTCCACAGAAAATACACCAACGGTGTCAAATTTCACCTTCTTGGCGGCCAATTAATACCATTTCGGCTAATTATACGGTCATCAAATGTTTGACGCAATAAATCGATTGTGGCAAGAGATGTGTGGCAAGTTGTGCCAATCTGTTGAAATCAAACATCGTTCTCATTAATACCATGAAGAGTGGGCACAAAAAGAATGGCTGCGCCGTCCTCATTTTCAAAGAAATAGGGGAACATGACGATTCCGCTCCACAAGCCGCATCAAACAGCCACTCGCAATGTGTGCATTGGCTTCAGTGAGACCATGTGCGGGTTCTCTGAGCGCCAAATACGGCAATTTTTTACCTACCTACCAAGATGGAAATGAGCTTCATCTGAAAAGATGGTTTTTTGTACAAAATCGAAATCTTCGTGCAGGTGCTCGTTGGTTCATCTAGCGAAGCGTAAACAAAGCGAATGACTGGTTGCAACTCTTGTATCAATTGAACTTTGTAAGGCGTCATACATACATACATAATTGAACATTACAACCCTTCAGTTAGGATTACGACCTAGTTTCGCACACCACTTAAGTTGTGTGTGTTCATTTTATACATGAGTAGCGGGACTTATAGTTTAAAGTCGACTCCGAACAACAGATTTTTTTGAGAAACTTTTCATGGCAATTTTATTTACTCTCAGTGTTTTTGCCAGAAATCTGCTGGAAGGAAGTCGCTGAAGAAATATTTTGCATATTTTCATTTTGATGTCTGACCTGTGGTTTGAACCGTGAGCTTCCGTTTAATAAGCCAACATACTACCCAGTAGACTACGGCGACTTAAGGCTTCAAGACGTCATACCGAGATCTTTTCGCGTTTCTCGCGGGAACTGGTGAGTAAAATGTTAAATATTTTGAGAACGATGACGAGTTGATGTTGATAGATTCTCACACACACACACTCAGCCACAGTTTCGATATTTTCGGGTGTATGCACTGTGCGAACACAGGCACATCTTGGCGCATCAACAATGAAATCAGTTTCACGAAGTTTAGCAATAAACTTGCGTTTACTTTCCTGCGACATTTTCATGCAATTTCCAAGCAATTTTCTTTGTTTTGGAAATAAATTTCCAATAAATTCCAACGCTGCTCAAGCATAAATCGTTTCATTACGTTTAGTGGAGATAATCTACTGAATTTCGTGACAGAAAAAAATGACAGAGAAGTATTGCCAGATTCGAATTAAATCTACAAATGGTCCACCCCTTGTAATCTTTAATTATCACCGTTATAAAGTACGGGATGTAAATTGTGATTTTATTTGAAATATTCCTGTTTATGCCCATAAATTACCTATACTATCGCAAGAAATTTATTGAAACCAGAGGATTGTAATCACTTAGGTTTGAAAAACGAAAATCCTGTTTTAAAAATTTTAATTTCGATTGTTTTATTCCCTTTGATAGCAGGCAGGTGTAAACTAGATTTAATGGCTGAACAATTAGAAAAGGAACAGAAAAAAAAACAAAACAAAGAGAGTCAGACATGCAACTGAGGATTATAAATGTTCCTGCAGGTTCAAGTAATTATTGAGTTTCTACACAATGTGCTGTGGATGATAAAGAGCCACAATGCAATGACTTTGGTTTTGTTTTTTCTCTCGGTTTTTTTTCTGTATTTTTTTTTTATAAAACCTGGTTAATGTATTACTTTGTTTTTGTTGTTTCATTTTTTTTTTCTTGTGTTTTGCTTATGTTCAGTTCGTGATTTTGATGGCCAGACTGATTATTTTATAAGAAAATAAAATTTCTTTTTTTTTTCTTTTTTATTTGTTTTAATTCCTTTTGTTTATAACACTCTTCTCGTATATTTTTCATAGAATTCCTTCATCTTCTTCTTCTTATTATTTTTTTTTTTTAGAATTAATACTTGACTCACTAACTGACAAGATTCTTAACATGTTGCGTACGTGATTGTGGTTTTCAAGTGACAGTAACGTGTGTGTTGCGAGGATTATTATTTTTTTTTTTTAATCGAAGTAGTTACAATTCTAATATCATTGTTGTTGTTTGTTTTCTTAATATTAAGATTTACAGTAAATCTTTAATTTGTTTAACAATTTCCTTTGAAATCATTGTTAAACATGTTTTTGGAAATTTCTACCAGCCATGACCGACCATTGACCATACAAAATGATTTCTTCTTGTTTTTCTGTTTTTTTATCTCTCTGCCTGTTATTAGATTTGTCACATGGATTGTGTCAGAGGTCTCTTGAATTGTAAATTTCTTTGAAAATTTCTGTTTAATTTAGTTTCTGAAATTTGAGAAATTTATAACATCCGGTGTGTTTAGAGGAAATATGAAGAAGATGTACGTCACCAGCAACTACAGTGCAGTGTCAGTGAAAGTTGTAAAGCTAAGATCAAGTGAACACTTACTATCGGTGGCATGAATCAAATGTTGGTCACATAAGGAACCTAAAAGAAGTTGGGACTTTCAGGGCCAGTGACAACATAACACCGCGTTAGTACTTTTCAATAAAACTCAGGACATCTATTCCAGGCAAGAAATTTCTGGGCAAAATATGGTGGCGTACCTCGTATAGGACTCCGTGTAAATTTATATCCATGACTCCAAATAAACGAAATCCATGGAGCAACAATTTCTACGGAATTAATCGGAATAGCCGAGTCTCTAAGGCAGCACTATACAAATTATTCGAAACTCCAATCTCCACCAGTGGTACATTACCGCTGAATTTCTCTGTACTCTGATGAAGTCTAAGACAGTGTATAGCTGTCGCAAACATCTCAGTGAGATGAGAAAAATGCTACGACATACCTCGTGTGCAAATTTATACCGATGGCTCCCATCATACGGAATCGTTGGAGGTAGAATTTAATCGCAATTAATAGAAATCAATCAGAATAGCACAGTCTGCGAGGCTGGCAAGTGACTATCGAGCCTTTTTGACAAAGTTGTGGACTATTAAGGCTGCGGCTTAAATTATTGGGGATGCAAATATCCCCAAGTGAGACACTGCCACACTTTTTGATAGCCAGGCGGCTATAAGAGCACCGAATTCCTCTGAATACTAATGAACTCTAAGACAGTGTACAGATATCTCAAAGTGATGACAAACATGCTCCGACGTAAAGGACTATTATGGCTCGTAAAGGACTATTATGGCTCCAAATTGGAACAGGATTTTATTCGAAATCAATCAGAATAACCCAGTCTCTTAGGCAGCTAGTTCATTATACAAATTTAGGAAAGTCAATTATCCCCCAGTGGACCACAACCACATTTTCCGACCGCCACGCTGCATTGAATTCCTCTGAATTTTGGTGATCTCAAAGAGGGTGTACAGCTGCTGCAGACGTACAATATAATGTCCATATTAAATCGGTATCAGGTAACTGTGGAACGGATAAATTGGCCGGGCATGATACAACCATCGCACTCGCCAATGAATTCTCGTCTTAGGAAATACCTCTGAAATCGTGCAAGCTTATAATTGAGATTGCGATCCATGATTCCGTCAATTCCGTCAATTCCGTATAGATGGAGCACAGCAATTCCACTTAAACTCCAAAGAAATAGGCTCAATATAGTTGTCGAACTCATTACAGGTCATTGTATTATGGACGCACATGCGAAACGCATTAGTCTTGGACACCTTGCTCATAATTTCTGCAGATGTTGCAAAAGTGGGGAAAGAAAAAGGACACTTCTTCTGCTACTGCGTACATGCCCGGCACTATGTCGTAGGAAAAGAAGGCATCTTGGTCCTACTACATACATGATCTGAAGAACTATTACGCATTGACATTGGCAATCTGATTGGCTTCATTGGAAGCTCCGAATGGTTCAGGTACTAGGGGATTATGGAAAACTGCTGTTCAACCTTCTTGGATGGACAGCCACCTCTACCTATCTACCAATTATAGGGTATTTTTGAAGAGCTTGACAACTTGAATAGAGAATACATGATAGAAATGCATGACACTTTATGATAATTTCCTGTCATATGCTACCCGCCGTTACGAATTACATGGTTCCAGCAAAGATGGCTTAAATATTGGCTTCCAATGCTTCAAGGGTTTGCGTATTAGTCTGCATAAACCAATGATTTAACTAGGCCCTATAAGAAATATTCAAGAAATGTTAAAGCGTCTGAATAATAAAATCAGCGAAGCGTATCACTTCTGGAACGGGCATAGTCATCAAATTTGCTTAGGATTCCATTCTAACTATTATATCGCAATGTTGCTGAACTTTCTGCTGTTGGTTGGTCTGACTCACCATCAGTTTAGCTTGTAATATGAGTATTAAACAACGAACTCCTGAAATCTTGTGACTGTACCTGATATAAGCTCGTTGAAGCTTAGTTTATTTGGATATTTGTTCGCTTAGACATTCTGACAGGCAAACTGCGGATATACTGATTGGTTTCTTAGCATGGTCCACCCTATGCTAATGTCGTTTATTCTTAAGACATTTTTTTTTTTTTTTTTTTTTGATATTTGTCCCTCTATTAGCTTGGACGAAATATTTATTAATGTTCAGATAATGCATGACATTTCGAAAAATTACCCACATTTGACAAGGGAAAATGTGGATGTAGGAAAATCACCACAATGATGGTGACTTTTATCTTTTGTTTTCTTTTAAATTGTAAAGAAAACCCACGTATTTTTTTAATTTTTTTATGGAAAATTTGACCAATTTTTTCTTTTTATTAGTTTGGCAAATGGGTTGTCTTGAAAATAAGAACTTTTGTTGGCCCATATAGAAAAACTGTTATAATGTAGTGCAGATAAGTTTGAGTTTGTAATAAAATTTCTTTAAAAAAATTCGAATGCTATTTAATGGACAATGGTTCTTGGTTTGTTAGGTTAGGTTATGTAGTAACGGCCACCTTGTTGTGTCCCATTAATTATCATTTATTCAGTTTTTCATTTTGCAAATCACTCTAAAGGACAGCTTCTGTTCGCTGCAGGGACTCTGGATCAGTTGTCACTTGATTTTAAATCTCATCGGAAATCATCCTCAGCGAAGAAGTCCCGTTCTAGATGAATGTTTATGTAAACAAACAAAATTGTCTAATTTGAATTGATTTCTGATCCAAGAGCATCCATTGTATGCCGAAAGAGCCATTGTTTGGTTTACATTTTAGCCTGGCAACGTCATTGGTCTAAATTTCTTTAAGAACGAAATTGATTATCAACTTCTTTCGGCTTGAATTGGATGATTTGAGCACCAGCGAAATGTGGTTTCAACAGAATACATCTACTCTACCACTCTATGACCCATAGCCCACGCAACATTGAATATAATGCATGAACTATATAACACAATGGTCTTCTCACAAAACAAAGCGGAGCTTAAACCCAATGTAACTCATGTCACATTCCGTCATATTCCGTCAAAATGGCACAGTTTTCAATCACAAGATCTTGCTGGAGACTTGACAAAAAAGAGAAAATTTGTTGGGAAAATCGTGAATGTAATAAATTGACTGCGGTACCGCCATATGGTGTTGCTGAAATCACAGGTTATCCAGATACATGATTTCCAGTTGAGGTCACAAGGTCATTTCGTTCATAATCACTGCAATATCGACTCATTCCCAAAAAAAAAAAAAAAAAAAAAAAAAAAAAAAAAAAAAAAAATCACTCCAACTGAAGTCATCGCAGTCTAGTCGGTGGTGTGTTGCCTTAGATGTGAGGCCGCGGTTCGAACCCCACGTCAGACATCAAAAACGAAATATGGAAAAAATATTCCTTCGGCGACTTTCTCTCAGCAGATTTCTGGCAAAAACTCTGAAAGTAAATAAAAAATTGGAATGGAAAAGTATTTTGTATTCCTTAACCAAACAATTTTTCAAAATAAATATTCTTTATGGCTTAAAAGCATATTAAAATTAAGCATGAGTAGAGTCAATAAAGATTCTAAATTTAAAGCATATGCTGTGATAGGCATGTCGAAACAAATTTTCCAAATCCTTTTGGCTGCAATCTTTAATTTACGAGTGATGCTGCTTTTAAATCACTCTAGCACTCTAACACACACACATACATGCATGCATATAAGGAAAATCTACCATGACAAGAAATAAAATTTGTATTCACGGTTTTCTAGAAATGCATTCTTGCATTTCATAAATTTTAAAATGCCATCATCATATTTATTTTTCACTTGGTTTTCGTTTCTTTTCTTTCTTCCATCACTGTATGAACTGCATTGAGTGTGGTGTATGCCTACATGTGGGTATCCCACTATCACAGTCATATTGTTCGTTGTTCTCGTAAAAATCTGTAACAAATCGCAGTGTCTCCTAAAATGTTACAGAACATTGAAAATTATGACAATTTAGTGAGACAGACGATCGGGCACACACAATGAAATTATTTTCGGTCTTAATATGCTGCATACACGACGATCACAAAGCATAGGGAAAATATTTTTCTGTAAATTGCTTTATTAAAGCGTGAAAATGTTTTGTTTTGTATTAATTTTTTTTTCTGTTTTTCATAGATTTTCTTAAGTAACTGTGAAATATTTATGATTTTCTCAGTTTTCTTCTTTTTTTTTTGTCTGTTAAGTGTCGTTTAGACAATTTGAATTTGAATGGATTTCAAATATAAATTTCACTCGTTGTTGTTGTGTGGTAAATTGTATTACAAGGAAAATATATTTTTCAAACAGCTGTGGTATATTTTATTACAAAATTTTTCTCTCAAATTATTTTAATCTTGTATTCTTGTGTATTAAAATTAACGGAATTATGCGCACAAAGAATGTTAAAATTTTTTCGTGTCCACTCCTTATGGATGTAAATGGTAAGCATTTAAAAGTTTAAATTTAAAAATGCAGTAAAACAGGAACAGTTTGAAAATGTTCCCGATAGAAATGGAATACTATTTCATTCATATGGCTGCCAAAGAGAGCTTCATAGTACATCATTCGATCTGAGCAATTTGTGCAATTTTTCGAGTATATGGCTTCATATTTCGAAAATGGCACCATAAATGTTGGCCTTCAAATGTTTAATTGTCTCTGGTTTGTAGGCATAACACTTTGCTTTAACGGTGCCCCACAGAATATAGTCCATTGTCCTGTTGAAACCAATCATCGTTCACATCAGTTTCATGGTGAGCGGATAGGAACAATCGGTTATTATGGTGCAATATCAAATTTTCATTATCAAAGAAATATGGGCCAAACTGATGCCTCCGCCCCACAAGCAGCACCAAAATAGTGGGTGCATTAACTTCTGTATGACCAGGTGTGTATTTTTTGAGACCAAATAAGGCAATTTGGCTTATTACCGTACTTATCAAAATGAAAAAAACCGAAAATCGATTCAATACATTCAGTGGGATAATCCAATGAATTTCGTAACGGAATAGAATGACATAAGTATTGATAGATTCTAAATATGCCTATGCTTCAAATTTAAACCGATAGATGGTCCACCCAAGAATTCGAATAGGGGCAGTCGTTGAAGTCCGAGGACGTTCATGACTATGACGTGTATTCTCTGAACGGACTCCAGACCCTAGTTTTCATCGACAAATTAATTTCTGAAGAAATGGGTACCAATCCATCCGGTAAATGTCAATGCTTAGAATGGCAGCGTCATTGATCCAGATTTGTTTGAGAACGACTTTGGCCAAACTATCACTTTCAATGCGACCGCTATGGGTCAATGATTACCAACTTCTTTTGTGCTGAATTGGATGATATTTACACCAACAACTTGTAATTTCTTATCGCGTCAAATAAATATTTCATACTCTTTAGCAGATTGGTTTTATTTAAATTATCAAAACGCTACTGAGTTACATCTAAATGGGTCATGATAACCCTTTAGTCAGAATTACAACCTAGCATTTCACATCGCTTATGCTACTTACTTCATTGGCCATTAACAACCTCTTTTAACGGCCCTACGCCAGTTGGTCAAAGCAATCGATGACGGGGCTTTCTCTATTTAGTTCTTCCAACATAAACAAGGTCATCCTCTTCGCCGAC
>QOCX01000155.1:189152-239420 GCA_005959815.1 Sarcophaga bullata
ATAAAGAGCCACAAATGCAATGACTTTGTTCTTGTTTTTTCTTCTCGGTTTTTTTTCTGTATTTTTTTTTATAAAACCTGGTTAATGTATTACTTTGTTTTTGTTGTTTCATTTTTTTTTTTCTGTGTTTGGCTTATGTTCAGTTCGGTGATTTTGGATGGCCAGGGACTGGATATTTTATAAGAAATAAAATTTTCTTGTTTTTTTTCATTTTTATTTGGTTTTAACCTTTTGTTTATAAACACTCTGTTCGTATATTTTTCATAGAATTCCTTCATCTTCTTCTTCTTATTATTTTTTTTTTTTTTAGAATTAATACTTGACTCACTAACTGACAAGATCAACATGTTGCGTACGTTGATTGTGTTTTCAAGTGACAAGTAACGTGTGTGTTGCGAGGATTATTATTTTTTTTTTTTAATCGGAAGTATACAATTCTATATCATTGTTGTTGTTTGTTTTCTTACTTATTAAGATTACCAGTAAATCTTAATTTGTTTAACCAATTTCCTTTGAATCATTTTTAAACATGTTTTTGAAATTTCTTACCAGCCATGACCGACCATTGACCATACAAAATGATTTCTTCTTGTTTTTCTTGTTTTTTTACTCTTCTTGCCTGTTATTAGATTTGTCCACATGGATTGTGTCAGAGGTCTCTTGAATTGTAAATTTCTTTGAAAATTTCTGGGTTTAATTTTAGTCTTCTGAAATTTGAGAAATTTAACATCCGGCTGCTGTTTAGAGGAAAATATGAAGGAGATGCTACGTCACAGCCAACTACAGTGCCAGTGTCAGTGGGAAAGTTGTAAAAGCTAAGATCAAGTGAACACTTACTATCGGTGGCATGAATCAAATGTTGGTCACATAAGGAAACCTAAAAGAAGTTGGCGACTTTTCAGGGCCAGTGACACATAAACACGCGCTTAGTACTTTTCAATAAACTCAGACATCTATTCCAGGGCAAGAAAATTTCTGGGCCAAAATATTGGGGGCGTACCTTACGTATTAGGACTTCCGTGTAATTCTATATCCATGACTCCAAAATAAACCGAAATCCATGGGCAACAATTTCTACGGAATTAATCGGAATAGCCAGGTCTCCTAAGGCAGCACCTATACAAAAATTATTCGAAACTCCCAATCTTCCACCAGGTCGAATTACCGCTGAATTTCTCTGTTACTCTGGATGAAGTCGTAAGGACAGTGTATTAGCCTGTCGCCAACATCTCAGCTTGAGATGAGAAAATGGCCTACGACCATACTCTCGTGTGCAAATTTATACGGGGCATGGCCTTCCCATCATACGGAATTCGTTGGAGGTAGAATTTTAATCGCATATTAATAGAAATAATCAGAATAGCACAGGCTGCGGGCGCAAGTGACTTATCGAGCCTTTTTGACAAAGTTGGTGGCTATTAATGGTGCGGCTTAACTTATTGGGATGCCAAATAATATCCCCAAGTGGACACTGCACACTTTTTGAATAGCCAGGGCGGGCTATAAGAGCACCGATTCCTCTGAAGTACTAATGAACTCTAAGACAGTGTAAGATATATCAAAGTGGCATGCAAACATGCTCGGAGCGTAAAGGACTATTATGGTTCGTAAAGGATATTATGGCTCAATTGGAACAGGATTTTATTCGAATCAATCAGAATAAACCCAGTCTCTTGAGCAGATAGTTAATTATACAATTTAGGACAAGCAATATCCCGCTGGGCCACCACATTTTCCTGACCGGCCACGTGCATTTGAATTCCTTGAATTTTTGAGTGATTCAATAGAGGGGTTAAGCTTGCTGCCAGACGTACAATTATAATGTTCCATATTAAATCGGTATCAGGTAACTGTGGAACGGCATAAATTTGGGCGGGCTCGATTACACAACCATCGGCCTCGCAATGGGAATCTCGTTTAGGAAATACCTCTGAAATCGTGGCAAGTTATAATTGAGATTTGCGATCAACATGATTCGTCGATTCCGTCAATTCCGATAGCATTGGAGCACGCAATTCCAACTTAAACTCCAAAGAAATAGCTCATATAGTTGCCGAACTCTTACAGGTCAATGTTTATTAGGACGCACATGGGAATACGCATTAGTCTTGGAACTTGCTCTATATTTCTGGCAGATGTTGCAAAAGGTGGGGAAGAGAAAAGGACACTTCTTTGCCTACGCGTAATTGCCGGCCACTATGTCGTAGGAAAAGAAGGCATCTTTGGTCCTACTACATACATGATCTGAAGAACTATTACGCATTGACATTGGCAATTCTGATTGGCTTCATTGGAAGCTCCGAATGGTTCAGGTACTAGGGGATTATGGAAAACTGCTGTTCAACCTTTCTTGGATGGACAGCCACCTCTACCTATCTACCAATTATAGGGTATTTTTGAAGAGAGCTTGACAACTTGAATAGAGAATACATGATAGAAATGCATTGACACTTTATGATAATTTCCTGTCATTATGCTACCCGCCGTTACGAATTACATGGTTCCAGCAAAGATGGCTTTAAATATTGGCTTCCAATGCTTCAAGGTTTGCGTATTAGTCTGCATAAACCAATGATTTAACTAGGCCCTATAAGAAATATTCAAGAAATGTTAAAGCGTCTGAATAATAAAATCAGCGAAGCGTATCACTTCTGGAACGGGCATAGTCATCAAATTTGCTTAGGATTCCATTCTAACTATTATATCGCAATGTTGGCTGAACTTTCTGCTGTGGTTGGTCTGACTCACCATCAGTTTAGCTTGTAAATATGAGTATTAAACAACGAACTCCTGAAATCTTGTGACTGTACCTGATATAAGCTCGTTGAAGCTTAGTTTATTTGGATATTTGTTCGCTTAGACATTCTGACAGGCAAACTGCGGGATATACTGATTGGTTTCTTAGCATGGTCCACCCTATGCTAATGTCGTTTATCTTAAGACATTTTTTTTTTTTTTTTTTTTTGATATTTGTCCCTCTATTAGCTTGGACGAAATATTTATTAATGTTCAGATAATGCATTGCATTTCGAAAAATTACCCACATTTGACAAGGAAAATGTGGATGTAGGAAATCACCACAATGATGGTGACTTTTATCTTTTGTTTTCTTTTAAATTGTAAAGAAAAACCACGTATTTTTTTAATTTTTTTATGAAATTTGACCAATTTTTCTTTTTATTAGTTTGGCAAATGGGTTGTCTTGAAAATAAGAACTTTTGTTGGCCATATAGAAAAACTGTTATAATGTAGTTGCAGATAAGTTTGAGTTTGTAATAAAATTTCTTTAAAAAATTCGAATGCTATTTAATGGACAATGGTTCTTGGTTTGTTAGGTTAGGTTATGTAGTAACGGCCACCTTGTTGTTGTCCCATTAATTATCATTTATTCAGTTTTTCATTTTGCAAATCACTCTAAAGGACACGCTTCTGTTCGCTGCCAGGACTCTGGATCAGGTTGTCACTTGATTTTAAATTCATCGGAAATCATCCTCAGCGGAGAAGTCCCGTTCTAGATGAATGTTTATGTAAAAAACAAATTGTCTAATTTGAATTGATTTCTGATGCCAAGAGCATCCATTGTATGCCGAAAGAGCCATTGTTTGGTTTACATTTTAGCCTAGGCAACGTCATTGGTCTAAAATTTCTTAAGAACGAAATTGATTATCAACTTCTTTCGGCTTGAATTGGATGATTTGGCACCAGCGAAATGTGGTTTCAACAGAATACATCTACTCTACCACTCTATTGCACCATAGCCCACGAACATTGAATATAATGGACATGAACTATATAACACAATGGTCTTCTCACAAAACAAAGCGGAGCTTAAACCCAATGTAACTCATGTCACATTCCGTCATTTCCGTCAAAATGGCACAGTTTTCAATCACAAGATCTTGCTGGAGACTTGACAAAAAGAGGAAAATTTGTTGGGAAAATGTGAATGTAATAATTGACTGCGGTACCGCCATATTGGTGTTGTGAAATCACAGGTTATCCAGATACATGATTTCCAGTTGAGGTCACAAGGTCAATTTCGTTCATAATCCTGCAATTATCGGATCATTCAAAAAAAAAAAAAAAAAAAAAAAAAAAAAAAAAAAAAAATCACTCCAACTGAAGTCATCGCAGTCTAGTCGGTGGTGTGTTGCCTTAGATGTGAGGCCGCGGTTCGAACCCACGTCAGACATCAAAAACGAAAATATGGGAAAAAATATTCCTTCGGCGACTTTCTCTCAGCAGATTTTCTGGCAAAAATCTGAAAGTAAATAAAATTGGAATGAAAAGTATTTTGTATTCCTTAACCAAACAATTTTCAAAATAAATATTCTTTATGGCTTAAAAGCATATTAAAATAAGCATGAGTAGGAGTCAATAAAGATTCTAAATTTAAAGCATATGCTGTGATAGGCATGTCGGAAACAAATTTCCAAATCCTTTTGGCTGCAATCTTTAATTTACGAGTGATGCTGCTTTTAAATCACTCT
Source organism: Sarcophaga bullata (assembly GCA_005959815.1). Classification (NCBI taxonomy): domain Eukaryota; kingdom Metazoa; phylum Arthropoda; class Insecta; order Diptera; family Sarcophagidae; genus Sarcophaga; species Sarcophaga bullata. The sequence continues at coordinate 193,643 of QOCX01000155.1, forward strand.
AGCACTCTAACACACACACATACATGCATGCATATAGGAAAATCTACCATGACAGAAATAAAATTTGTATTCACGGTTTTCTAGAAATGCATTCTTGCATTTCATAAATTTTAAATGCCATCATATATTTATTTTTCACTTGGTTTTCGTTTCTTTTCTTTTCTTCCATCACTGTATGAACTGGCATGAACTGCATTGAGTTGGGTTATGCCTACATGTGGGTATCCCACTATCACAGTCATATTGTTCGTTGTTCTCGTAAAAATCTGTAACAAATCGCAGTGTCTCCTAAAATGTTACGAACATTGAAAATTATGACAATTTAGTGAGACAGACGATCGGGCACACACAATGAAATTATTTTCGTCTTAATATGCTGCATACACGACGATCACAAAGCATAGGGAAAATATTTTTCTGTAAACTTGCTTATTAAAGCAGTGAAAATGTTTTGTTTTGTATTAATTTTTTTTCTGTTTTTCATAGATTTCTTTAAGTAACTGTGAAATATTATGATTTTCTCAGTTTCTTCTTTTTTTTTTGTCTGTTAAGTGTTCGTTTAGACAATTTGAATTTGAATGGATTTTCAAATATAAATTTCACTCGTTGTTGTTTGTGTGGTAAATTGTATTACAAGGAAAATATATTTTTCAAACGCTGTGGTATATTTTATTACAAAATTTTTCTCTCAATTATTTTAATCTTGTATTCTTGTGTATTAAAATAACGGAATTATGCGCACAAAGAATGTTAAAATTTTTTCGTTTCCACTCCTTAATGGATGTAAATGGTAAGCCATTTAAAGTTTAAATTTAAAATGCAGGTAAAACAGGAACAGTTAGAAAATGTCCGATAGAATGGAATACTATTTCATTCATATGGGCTGCCAAAGCAGGCTTCATAGTACCTCATTCGATCTGAGCAAATTTTGTGCAATTTTTCGAGTATATGCTTCATATTTCGAAAATGGCACCATAAATGTTGGCCTTCAAATGTTTAATTGTCTCTGGTTTGTAGGCATAACACTTGCTTTAACGGTGCCCCACAGAATATAGTCCATTGTCCTGTTGAAACCAATCATCGTTCACATCATTTCATGGTGGAGCGGATAGGAAACAATCGGTTATTATGGTGCAATATCAAATTTTCATTATCAAAGAAATATGGGCCAACTGATGCCTCCGCCCCACAAGCAGCACCACCAAATAGTGGGTGCATTAACTTCTGTATGACCAGGTGTGTATTTTTTGAGACCCAAATAAGGGCAATTTGGCTTATTACCGTACTTATCAAAATGAAAAAACAACCGAAAATCGATTCAATACATTCAGTGGAGATAATCAATGAATTTCGTAACGGAATTAGAATGACATAAGTATTGATAGATTCTAAATATGCCTATGCTTCAAATTTAAACCGATAGATGGTCCACCCAAGAATTCGAATAGGGGCAGTCGTTGAAGTCCGAGGACGTTCATGACTATGACGTGTATTCTCCTGAACGGACTCCAGACCCTAGTTTCATCGACAAATTAATTTCTGAAGAAATGGGTACCAATCCATCCGGTAAATGTCAATGCTTAGAATGGCAGCGTCATTGATCCAGATTTGTTTGAGAACGACTTTGGCCAAACTATCACTTTCAATGCGACCGCTATTGGTCAATGATTACCAACTTCTTTTGTGCTGAATTGGATGATATTTACACCAACAACTTTTAATTTCTTATCGCGTCAAATAATATTTCATACTCTTTAGCAGATTGTTTTATTTAAATATCAAAAACGCTACTGAGTTACATCTAAATGGGTCATGATAACCCTTTAGTCAGAAATTACAACCTAGCATTTCACATCGCTTATGCTACTTACTTCATTGGCCATTAACAAACTCTTTTAACGGCCCTACGCCAGTTGGTCAAAGCAATCGATGACGGGGCTTTCTCTATTTAGTTCTTCCAACATAAACAAGGTCATCCTCTTCGCCGACTTTGGCAAATCCACGCATGAAATACGCGCCGGAGCATCCTTCTCCATTCAAACGCATGGGTGAGGCCAGTACAGTAGCCAGATAATGTGATAAACCTATGATGTGTGTGGTTAATTGTAACTATAAATGGAGCAACCTACAGTTTTTTATTGTCCCCGAATGACAGATTTAAGAAGCTTTTCATGGCAACGTATTTTACTTACAAAGTTTTTGTCAGAAATCTGCCGAAAGGAGGACTTTTGGCGACTACCATGGTTCTAGGCCATAGAGAAGCAACTTTTATCGTATTAGTATCGTCGTAATGAGGGGGAAGGTCTCTGCTACTCAATTCTTTATAGGAGAGTCATAGTGATCCTATGCTTAATTTACAAACTGACCTAAGTCTTGCTGCTGACAGTGGAGCCAAGGTAAATAAGTTCATTAACAATATTAAAAGTCTCGTAGAGTTATCGGCTGTAATACAGGAATCCAATTATGCCAAATGCAACTACTTTTTTCCCTCTTTTCACTGCCAGACTTCTCTTCAACAGCGAGTAACGAGTATCTCCTTAAGCATGCTTGTAAATATTTTTCAAAAATTATTAATAAAGTCATCATTTATTCAATTCAATAAATTAGAAAGGCATTGAATAAACGTATTTACAACATGATGCTCATAAGTTAAAACCATTGAAACAGACAAACATAAAAGATAGATGCCTAACATCATGATACAATAAACACACAATCAATAATTTCTACATCAACAGATTTGAAAAATAAGAAAAACTCGATGAAAAAAAAGAAAAGAATTATTTGCTACAATAAATATGTATTTTAAGGGTAGGATCCATACATACAAACGTATATGTTTGGCACATACATATGAAATATGTCATGATATAAATCACACAAGCGCCTTATGTGTAACACATATGACATGGTACTAATGTATGCTCGTTAGCAAAAAAAATGCTATGTGTGCGTGGGTCATTTCCGGTTGTAGTGTGGTCATATCAGATATGCTATTATACGCTAAACTGTATGTAATTTATTTGTGTGATATACGATTGAATTATTTTTCTTTTCAATGAAATGACCCTCTTAAGAGTCTCCTTGTCGTTAGTTATACAGTTGAAGAGAAATAAAAAACAGAAATGTTTGAAGGGGAGTATACTTAGAAGCGTTGTATAGAATGGAATTGAAATAAAAAAAAAAGAAAGAAAAGAAAATAATTTATCAACAGCAATGATTGTAAGCCAAACAAATTTTATTGTTGTTGGTAACAAACAAACAAAACAAAACAAAAGAAAACAAATGAAACCTTAACTAACGACCAATATCCTTAATAAAATGCACACACACACACACACACTCTCGTTTATGGTAGAACAACAAAAATACAACTTCTTATATGTAACGTAACGTAACGTATCGTATCGTATCGTATTGTAATGCTGCTTAGTTTAAGTGTATAATCTATGACCGACAAAGACGTGTCAAATGTTAAGACATTACAAACCACCACAGACAAAAAAAAATCATTTGGAAAGAAAAGAAAAAAAATCTAAAGAAATGCCCCGGTCTATATAAGGATTTACACAAAACTAAACATATTAAATGAATAGCAGCCAACAACAATTCTATTAGTAATGAAAACATATTAGTTTTCCTGGCAATAACAGCACACATAACACATCCCTTCCTTTTGCACTTGACTGAATTCGTTGGTTAACTCAAGCCGTACTACAAAATGTTAAAAAATATCGAACAAATATTGAAAATAGATCAGGGGATGCTATTTGGCAAGGGAATACAAAGCATAAATCAAAAAAAAAAAAAAAAAAGAAATTCACAAAGGAAATGTTTTTGCCAAAAAACACATACACACTAAGGAAACAATATTTCCATCAATCGTTCTTGTATTGATTTTTGTTTGGGTTTTTATCGAACTCATCAATATTGCTGCCATACACTCTACTAAAGGTAGCCAAGTTTTAGTTCAAGAAAACTGTTAACATTTCTTAGAGATTTTTCTTTAAAAATAATTTTTTATTTCCTATCAGTTATGGGACAGGTCTTTGGCAACATGCATACATACAGAATTGATTACTACAACCATTTAGTCAGGATTACAACCTAGCTTCACATCTAATAAGCCAACACACTATCTACTAGACTATGGCGACTTCATACCACATACCTTTGGCGTTATAGGATATAAATGTCATTGTGTTCTTTATGATCCAAGGAGACCTTTGCAGGTACGCTGGTACAGAATGAGAAATTTTGAACGGGACATTGGCCATTGCTGGCTACACATTTTTTTCATATTTCAGGTCAATAAAACTGTTCGTCTTTTAAAGCAAACCAATTGTTCACTTAATTTAAGCTTCCATCATAGGAATCGACGTTTTGCTCATTCAATGAGTGTCCCATCAAAGAAAACTAGTACTAGCCACGACAACGACAATTGGTTTTACTTGGGTACCTGTTCATGTGGACCTAATCGCACGGTGCTCTTAGCACAGGGTGAAATACAATGCGTCTAACAACACCCCCTGATGTAACAGACAGCTACGCCTGAGTACCAATTCGAAGCGATGTACTTGGACATGACTTCCCCCTTGGATAGGCGCGGAGACTCCTTCCGATCTTTGGGTCACGGGCACCCGGTTGAGAATGCAACTTCACACCGTGTCTACTGACTAGACTCTTCCTGAGATTTGGGTCCAAACCATAGTCACCACGATTCTCCTAAAAATCTTTAGCCTTTTTACTATCCACGACAATCAAATCTACGTTCCCGAATGCCCCCCGATTATCCATCGGCAAGAATTATCAAACCAGCGAAAGTTGTTTCAACCGGAATACTAGCCGAAGAATCAAATCTGATGAATTAGGGCGGGTTGTATAGCAGGTCCCTGCGTACTGTCATGTTTTAAAATTATTTTGTTGGGTCTTGTGTCTCATTCTGGTTGCTTTTCGATTAATTCATGGTTCAAATTGATTATTATTTGGGTTACAAGATTTTAGGAGATCGCGATAAAACACACCCAGCATTGTCTTTCTAGTGAAATGATTTGGTTTTCCAGCCGAAGTTGATAGTTGTCTGGGATGAAGCCATGATTATTTCAGCTTAGGATTCTGAAATATATACGTTTTCCATCGCCAGTAAAAATTCAATGCAACACGGGTTCTTATCGCGTCTGTAAAGTAAAATTTCAGAAGTGATTTTTCAGATGTCGATCAGCCACTTTTGAACACTTTTATTCAGTGATAATTTGTTCTGCAACATTTGTTCTGCAACATTTGTTATGCAACATTTGTTGTTCAACATTTGTCTCTTTAACCAAACTTTTTTTATTTTGGTGGCCTTCCACATTTTTCATTTCTTGCATTAAACTCGTTATCTCTGGCACCCTCGATCCGTATTTTCTGCATGCTGGTTCTCATACTGCATGATCACCACATGCCTTGTCAAGCATTCAATGGCGACTCTTCTGCCACTTTTTCTTCAAATGAAAACAAAAAAAAAAAAAAATTAATGCTTTCCCCCAAGCCAGCATTTTCACCCACAAAATTTGCCAGAAACGAAAAATACTTCTTTATTGAGCAATATTCGCACTACTGGGAATGCAGCTAGTACAGGCCACTACTAAAGTTGTGTAATAGGACACTGCACTGCTCTCAAGAAAAATTAATAATATGAGGAGATCTGTTACATTGCTCTCTGCTTTTACCTCTTTTGTTATGTTTATTTGGCTTAAATCTCGACTGCTTGCTAGGCAACATGCGGCGCTTCCGGCAACATGACTTAATATTTTCCCACATTGGCACTTTATTCCATTTGGTCACTTTCCTATCCTAGCTGATAATAGGCTTTACAAGAATTTGACCATAGCTCATGTGAAACTAGACTTAATTAGGGGAGATTGATTGTCTGACATTGTCAGTTCATGGAATTTTGTAGAAGTCTTCACAAGCATAAGTCATGATGTGGAATTTTCTACTAAGGTCTCGATCTTATGATTCTTTTCGGCTTCCTAACTTCGATCATCTCAGGCTTTATCTACAACAACAATCTAGTTTTTGTTCTAAAAGCACTACGATTCATCAGAAATCGTATTACGGTATTAAGTGAACCTCTACTCAGGCTTAACTGCCATTCCGTCAAATTTGAACAAAAGAAGCCTGGAAAATTTTCAATCATCTCTACTTCTTTAGGATACAACCGGTCATTCGTCTTCCAGTCAAAAGAATGGACTCGGAGGAGGTTTTAGAGACTCATCCACAGAATTCACATACTCCTCTGAACTCTCGCCAGTTCATCTACAATCTCGGTCTCTTGAATGTCATAACAGGGCAATATCTTCTTACAAAATCTCTTCAGCTTTGTAGTCTTCTTGATAGTAAGCTCGTCAGTGGAGAAAACACTGCACTGATCAGAGAACCATTGTTATGACTGAAGAGATATCCTCTAGCTTTAGTCAACAATCAGGTCATTGAAAACCACTTTGTTAGTAGGAGGATGGCTTTATGGAATTTCCACCTCTTGACTGAAAAGGAAACACTGCTGTTATCAAAATATTATCCCTTGTAGCGTATGCCTTAAGTCATCAAGATCTGTTCACTACTACCACATAATATTTGTCACTTCTACTTCTTCTTCTTCTTCATTCCATATAATATTGTTTGTCTTTCTACTTAAAACATATTTAACACCATAAGGTTTTTTTAAGGACAGGAGTTTTATTTTCTATCGTTCAGTCTGTCTATGGCAAAAAATAACAACTTTTTACTACAGTTTTCTATGGAATAACGGTATCTTCTGTTGGTGTGTGGATGTGTGTGTTTTAAACATGACAGCACATGGTCAAAGTTTTGTAACAAATGACTAAGGGGTGACAGTAACTCGACAGGATAACAAATCTGTTAAAATGTGACAAACGATTTTGTAACATGACAAGAGTTAACAGGCAACAAGGGACACACAAGGAAAAGTCCGTAAGAAAATTTTTATACACAAAAAAAAGAGGAGTCTGCAAAAAGACAGAGTCTGTTTATAAAAATGGTCATAATGTTTATAAAAATGGTCATATTTCAAAGGTTTTCCTTAATACTTTTTGAGAACACAATAATAAAATAATTATTATGGACCATATGCTCCTATTCCAAATAAATCCCTATTTGTTATTGGGAAGAGGTGATTTAGTATAGCGTCCATAAAATCTATTGTACTTGCCACATTCTCTATAAGGTTATTACCTTATAGTCGTTTAAGCCTATTACCCTGAATAAAATTAGAATGTTGCTCGGAGCCATCAATGCCGATTCCCTGCCCTGCATCTGGTCTGTTCGCAAGTGTTTTATGCTGGGAAGCATTCATGCCTCACAGGTTTCCAGGATGCATTCCGACAATTCATTTTCATCGTCTCAACATATATCATCGTCTGTACTTTTAGCCTACAGTGCCCTGTCAAAAAGCCGATTATTAATGTCAGTTTAAGGCATCCTTTGTTTTATAACATCTTGAGCTACTGGACATCTCAAAAAGATTATGCAGAGTACATAAATTTCGGAAAGTTTCCAAACATAATTGGCCATGACATCTGAATTTATTTCGGTTATTGAGTACGTCCGCTTAAAATTTTGTTTCTTTTTAAGCGATAAGCCACGCTTCAATACAGCATGAAGTAGAACCTAATCACCCGGGTTTTAGAGGTGCCTTCATGGTACCAGAGATTGTTTTCGGGTGAACATAACAAAGTCATAAACCTCAAACGGGAAGAATGGGTTACCGAAGCTATCATCGGAGACGGTGATAAAACGATCTTTGAAAATGGAAGGCGAAACTGGATCTGATACAGATTACTTAACCGGACCAGCATATTTCTGGCAGAAAGTTTTGGTATTGATCAAGCGGCATGTATGGTTGAAACCGGATACCATACCTCCTTCGAACTTGATCATACGTGTAGGTACAGTCAAACAGCAATCAAAGAGCTGGCATCCCATCTCATCAAATCAAGGGGACTCTCTACACCGTATACGTCGATACGATGCGCGCCTCTACTGGATTCCGAGCCACTGTGGCATAGAGTAAAATGAAAAGTTGGAAGAACTGGTACGGAAGTAATCGGAGATGTCTGTGTAGATAGAGGGACTATAAGCACCACTACAAGAATACTTTTCCAACAAACCGTGTATGTTCCAACATAATTGCTTTGCCGGAGAACAGAACTTCTGTGACCAGCAGTGGTTAGCGAGAGAATCAGGAAACTGCTTGAGTTCGACAGGTGAACGTTTCTCATTCCAACAGGAGTTCTAACGAGACAAGCAGGAGCTGTCATAATGTGAAGGAAACATAATTGAAATACCTTTTATGCGAGTACCAAGCACTTTGGGCCAAAAGTCATTTGTTTTTGGGTGACAGAACCATTGCAGATCTGAGCACGATGGCGAACGTGCCACTAAGGGAACTAGCACATTCGCCTGTATCATCCCAAACTTGGAGTGGTTCAAAACCACCACTAAAGGATCATGATAATATGACTTCAGTAGCCGTGGGATGAACATGCAGTCCGAAAAACGCAAGAGTTGTTTGGAACATGTCCACGACTACTAAAGGGTGGCCCATTTTTACGTTTAAATTTAAATCATATGTTATTTTGAATCTGGCAATACTTATATCATTCTATTTTGTTACAAATTCATTAGATTATCTCTACTCCAATCGCGATTTACGCTTGGAAATTAATTGCCAAAGCAAAGACAATTGATGGGAAATTGCATGAAAATGTCATAAAGTGCCTGGCAGCCACATAAGGTCTTTCAGAAGCCAATGCAACCATTATGAATGACTGTTTGGTGCGGGTTGTGGAGCGCGGAGGTGTCATTGGCCCATATTCCTTTGAAAATGAGAACGGCGCAACCGTTACGTGCAATGGAGAAACCTATCGCATCTTGATAACCAATTTTTTTGTACTCGATCTTCATGATCTTCATGTTTGGTTTCAACAGGATTGTGCAACTTGCCATAATTTATATGCCACAATCGATTTATTGCGTCGAAAGTTTGATGGCTGTTTAATTCGATGAAATGCTGATGTCAATCGACCGCCAAAATGCTGCGTTACGGTCAATGGAAACAGTGATCGCACCATGATAACGTACTTTTTGCAGCCGCTCTTCATATTGTTTATGTGCACGATGATTGCTTTCAACAAGATGGTGCAATTTGCCACACATCTTTTGCCACAATTGATTTACAGCGTCAAACATTTGATGGCCATTTAATTAGCCGACATGGTGATTTCAATTGGCCGCAAAGAAGTTGTGATTTGACAATTAAAGAACAATTTTGTTTGATCTTGTTTTTCTTAATTTCTGGTCTTTAAGAGATTTGAGCAATTCTTGTTTACATGCCAGGCATTTATTTTATGATGTTTTAAAGTCATCTAAAGCTTGTCAAATCTATGTTTTTAACTTTCCAACAGTAGTTCTTAAATCCCCTTAATAGCCTAAGACAATTGTTGTTAACAAATTGTACCTTAAGCCTTGTAATCTGTTAAAGAGAGATTCATAAATCTTAGGTTTTATAATCCACAAGAAACGTAATAAAAGTCCAACTCATTTACACCATCCAGTCGTTATCAATTTCCGTTGAAATAATCTTGAAATGTAAGAATAAAATTTGAATTCTTTTTTCATTACATTCATCCACAGACTGAGTTAGTTGGTAGAAAAGCAATGAAAGCATTTTATTACAACAAAACAGCCACACTTCTAAGGAAATAAAGAAAGAAAGAAACAAATTAAAACCAATTTTCATTGTAATTTTATAGGCGCGCGTAGTTATTTGTTAATCTTTTTTGTCTAGAGGAAGAAAATCTTGTGCGTGTGGACTACTGATTTCAGTTTGTGTTGATTTAGATTTCATTTCATTAACCAAACATGTCAAATCAAACCATAAATTATCATATAGGGCAACCCTAGTAATACAGATTTTTTTCTCTTTCTTTTTTCTTTAAGTAAAGCATTTAAAATTTTTTTACGACTTTGAACCCTTTTGATGATAATTTGTAACGCAATAAAATACCTCAAGTAGTTGTCATTTTCAAGAAAAACACTCACACTTCTTCACTTCGTTCGTTCATTCATTCGTTCGTGTCGAGTATCATTTGCTGAAGCATTTAATTTATTGCTTGATTTGATTTGTCGCTCTCTCTCTCTCTCTCTATCTCTCTTCCATGTAAAGTGTGATAATATTTTTGTCTGTGACTAATTCCTATTTTATCGCTTTCAAATATTTTGGTATTTAATGTCTCAATTTAATTTATGTTGCTGGTTTCCCATTGTAGCGTATCTTTAGCTGTCGATAATTGCAGCTGTAATCTCTCAAGAGTACCGGAAAGAAAGGGAACTTTTCTTCTAGAAAAAAAAGGGAAATAAATATCACCATCTATCATTTAGGGTGGTAAGGGAAACATTCCAGTCCAGTAGGTAGTGTGCAGGCTTAATAAACGTGAGGCCACAATTCAAATCGCCCAGATCAGATATACATATCAGGCGGCTTCCCCTCTCAGCTGATTTCTGGCAAAGACTCTGAGAATAAATAAAAATTTCTTTGAAAAGTTCCTCAAAAATCTCTCGTTCGGAGTGGAATTCCGCAACTCATGTATAAAATTAACACACACAACATAAGTTGTGTGAGAAACTAGTTTGTAATCTTGACTAAAGTGTTGCGATGACCAATTATGTACGTGTTTGTAGGTCGAAGACAGTAAACTTAACTGGAAAGCTAAACTGGATGCTACAGCACGCTAAGCAGCCTATGCTGCTTGCTATTGCAATGGACCAGTTTGATCGGCTGGATCTAAACTGCAGTCATCGAACTCAACCTGCTTTATGGAGTTGCTTTTCATAACATCACACTTTTTGACAAGATCAGAAGAACTGTAGCTTATCATATCACCAGTAATTTAAGTACCATTCTTATAAAAGCCTTATTGGCAATGCTTAACAGGCTTCACAACGCATTTCCTGCTAAACAAGCAATCAAACTCGCCACAACTAGCCTCAATGCCTTGTCTCGCTTATACATCATTCCCTCTGGGCACTCCTCTATTTTGCAGGTGAATTTGCCAACTCCAGAAAAGGAAACTATTATCCACTTTCTTTGTTAATGACCATCTCTCCAGCCTCGTGCAAACTTTATTCCTTGTCAGCGTAATGGAGTTATCACTCATTGATATCAGGGATATAAGTTCGTTTGTTAAATTTCAGGCAAGTTTCCAGCTTAGGGTAGTTGTGCTTTTAATGTGCAGTCTGATCATTTTCATTGCTAGTTTGGTGAAATTCACTTAGTACAGGGACTGCTCTTACTTGTGGCTTCACAACGGGCCGCTATCCTTGCTCAAGAGAACTTTGTTAATCAGGGCCAACCTCACCTAACTCCCAGCCCCATCGAACATCGATTATGTTCTTACAGAATATTGTTTTGGATAGGAATTTTTATTTTCTGATTCCGAGCAAGGACGACTGGGTCTCTGACATGATTATGTGCTTCGGAATAGCTGAATGTACACACTGATGGTTCTAGATTCAATAATAGTGTTGGTAGTGGCGACTGAACACTTCCGAGAAATTCGAACTGAACATTTCTGTCCGACTGCCGTAGCACTGTAGCGTATATTCATACATACATATACGCAATTGGCCATTACAACCCCTCAGTCAGGATTGCGGCCACACCACTTATGTTGTGTATGTTAATTTTTTACATGAGTGGGGCGGGACCTACAGTTTAAAGTCGACTCCGAATGACAGATTTTTGAGAAACTTTTCATGGCAATTTTATTTACTTACAGAGCTTTTGTCTGCTGTGACGTCATATCCCCTACAACGAAAGAGTATTTTGCCAGAAATCTGCTGAGAGGAAGCCGCCGAAGAAATATTTTTTTTTTCATATTTCGTTTTTGATGTCTGACCGGGGATTCGAACCCAGGCCTTTCGTCTAATAAGCCAGCACACTACCTACTAGACTACTATCGTATATTTAAGGTGTGAATAGCCAAAGTTTAAGAAATCATACGAAAAGCAGCAAAATCATCGTCAAACTCAAGAATCTGTACAACAAAGTAATAGTCTTTGGGATCAAAGGAGTGTGGTTGCCGTGGTCTAGTAGCTAGTATGTTGACCTATTAGACGTAAGGCCTTGGTTCACACCCCATGTCGGACATCTTCAACTAAACGATGATGACTTCCTCTCAGCAGTGTTTTTGCCATGAAATAGCCGCGACAAAGTTTTTCAAAAGATCTGTCGTTTGGCATCGACTTTAAACTGTAGATCCAGTCACTCACATACAACATGAGCGAAGTGAGAAACTTGGTTGTTATCCTGACTAAAGGGTTGCAATGACAATTATGTTTGTGTATTAGAGAGGGTTTGTATCAAACACAATGGATTCATTTGAAGTGAGCATGGCTGCAATATATCATCAACAGCCATATGGTGCAAGACAGGATAGAAAATGTGCATGAAACTGCTGTTGGCTCGGTTCAAGTTACTGTTTCCTGTGGTGTGGCCTATTAATTATTAATAATTTTCTATAATTATGAATGACCTCGTATAAATTAAAGGAATATAAAGGAATTGTTCTTCTAATTAAACACTTTCAAAGCAACATATGAAGTCTATGCCAACTAATTACAGAATCTTTGCATTCATCATTCCTTTTGTATTCATGGCAAGTATATTTATGGGCAAAGCTTAACGAATTTAATTACAGCAGGCATGAAAACATTTATTTACCCAACTGGAGTTGTTAATTATAGGCCGATAGAGAAAAAAAAGCCAAAAACAAGAACTATTTTATGGCTGACACATCATAAAACTACAAATAATTACAGTCTTGTAGAGAGTGTACAGCCCAAGAGGGAGGCTGTCTATGCCATTGTATGACAGTGGTTTATAAAATGCCACAAAGCGATGGGAGAGAGAGGAAGAGTGAACAAAGGAGGATACGATAATATAATATGACAGGGTGTTACAAATGCGTAAAACTGCAATTAGCTAGATTTATGATTATCCTTGTTAAAGCACAAATAATTTTTGCCAATTTAATGTCAATGTCAAAACTAACCCTCAAAAATACTATTTCCGACAGTGACAATGACAACGACAAGCCCAGAATACAAAATTATTTACACGCGTATGTATTGGAAAACAATATTAGGGGGATGAAATTAAAAACAAAAACCCACAAAGCCCAGACACATTGAGACAAAAGGTTCCATAAGCATAAGGGAATCAAAAATTAATACAACAACCGGCCATATAATCATAATTTATAGAGGATCAGACAGGAAAGAAAAAAGGGCCATAAAATCAAATTGAAATCTGGTTGAAATATGATACAAAACTATATTGAAAATATATTAGATTAGATTAGAACAAGGCGGTCTGATAATTCTGGCCGTCATCAATTGAAATAATAAGTCTTGAAAAAAAAAAAACAAGCAAACCAACCCTGTATGTCAGGGTAGGGGTGGTGTTGACACCGATTGTGTGTATGTATTGTAAGGCCAAACCACATTGATAATGAAAACCTAACAAGCCGCAAGCATATGCCTGCATGACATTATTTCTTTCGATTCCTCAAATGCCACTAACAAGCCCACATGTATCCAATCCACTTCTCTCCAGCATTTGTAAACAAACCCTTTAGACAAACGATGTTGACAACTTTTTGAAATGACAAGCAAACCTGTCATTAGTATTTGGCATACGTCTGTCTGCCATGTCACTCAATTCAATTCAATGTTTGTCAAGAGTTAAAGTGCGAAAAAATAAAAACAACAACAAAAAATATCAAATTTAAGCATCGTATGTACTTAGGCAGTGTAGTAAATTGAAAATCCCTTAAGGCATTTCAAAACAACTGTTCCTTTACGCATTTAGAGGAGTTTGTAAAGCATTTTATTAGTTTCTCAAATTGCTAAGAAGTTTAGAAAATATGAGGACAAACGGGGTTTCTATAGTTTCCATTGGAAAGCTTTTTGTGTTTTGAATGGCAGACTATTAAGCCAACACACTAGACCAGTCTAGACTACGATGACTTGGTGTTGTTAGTCTTTACTGACAAATCTATCACTTCAAGACCATTGAAATCATGTTCCTTACCTTTGAAATAATGCAAGATATTCAGGAAAGCCTTCAACTGCAATTGAAGTGTGTAAACTTAAGTTAAAGTTCTTAGGAAAAGAAAAAATGGTGATTGGTTGGCATAGAATTCAAAATTTTTCTTAGCAAAAACCGGCTCTGTTGCTTACACTAACTAATTGTGGAAAGGTGAAATGTTTAGAAAAATATTGAGTATTCCACAGATCATGGCACGCTGATCTGAAGCCAATAATAAGGGTTCCATCTGGTATTGTTTAAACACAATAGTTTCCCTATTTTCTGACCAATTCTCGGAGTTCTTCTTCATGAGCAGAGCATTCTTTTATGAAATTTTTAACTGAAATGTTAAATACTCATGGGATCATTGAATAAATGGGATGTAGTCGCCTATTATCTGTCTGAAGCATGACAGAAGTTTTTACACTCGATCTAAGGCAACAAACTTAGGTGACGAAACCATAAGAACCAGCACAACGAGAGATCGGTATTCCTTCACAATTATTTTAAAAGGGATACGTATTGATTAACAGCAATGGCCATCTTTGAAGGAAACCTTCTGAATCTCAAAGAGAAAGAATATAGCCTAGCACCCTAGCACTTCTGGTAAGCACCCAGATATTTTCATCTGGAATACTTAAGCCAAGAATGTGTTCCGATGGTTCATACTCATTGACACAGCATTTACATCGTAGGCATGAGCTTATAAGTGTATTATGAGTATACAGTCCACCCGTCAAAAGAGCGCTTATCACCTCTAATGTTAGTTTTTGCTTCAATTAACTCTCATACTATAAGTTGTAAGTGCCAGAGTCTTTGTCTTTGAAAAGTCCCATCTTCATCCCACATCCCTTGAATCTTTTTAGCAGAAACTTCCTTACCAGACCAGAACCTAACTGTGGAGTGGAAAGACAAATTTCAAAGCGTATACACAGCTTATAGGAAGATAGAGAAAGCCAGAAGTTCTTGCTTGAAATAAACTAAACGTTAGGCTGTGTGAGTACAGCGGGATTATTGCATTAGACGATAGGGAAATAGCCTGCGAATAGTAATAGGCCTTCTCATCGAATACTAAGAACTTTTGATGATTACTCACCAGTTCACATACTTGTGCACATGTGTGCAGTGTTAATGGCCATTTGATCCCAGTATTTTAACAAATCTACTTAAACAAATTGAATACAAATAGCTTAAGAGCTCAAAGACAAAATATTAAACGTCTAGGTTATAAAACTAAGCCTTCTTTTCAGTGTTTATTCTGCTGCCTATTCAAGTGCAGCCATTAAACTTAATGGTTTGCACGTTTCAATTTAAACTTAAAATAAATTTAAAGTACGAATTACAAGTAACGGGTGGGCTAATTATCTGTTTAAATTTGAAGCATCAGTTATTTCGAATCTGCCAATACTTATGTCATTCTATTCGGTCACAAAATTCAGTCAATTATCTCCATTGAACGTAAGGAATCGATTTCCGCTTGAGCAACGTTGGCATTTATTGGAAATTTATTTTCAAAACAACGATAGTCGAACCCGGCACGAAAATGTTGTATAAAATTTGGTCGCAGTGAAGGACCAACAGTGTCCGAAACACGCAAGTTTATTGCTAAAGTTCGTGAAACTGGTTTCATTGCGTATAAATAAAGACGCGAGCGTGCTCGTACAGTGCGTATATCTGAAAATATCGAAGCTGTGGCTGAGGTTAGGTTAGGTTAGATCAGAGTGGTAGCCTCTGATATTGAAAAGCTCACTTGAGCACGTATAGCGGCCCGTAGTGACGCCACAGGTGGACGCAGTCCCGGTACTGACCAAGTTCTACCAAAGCCAAAGAAGAGGAAGAAGTCGGTCAGCGCAAGGGCTGCAAGTAGCTGAGAGTGTACGCTAGAATCCATTAACATCAACTCATCATCATTCTCAAAAATTGAACATTTCACTCACAAGTTTACATCAAATTTTGCAAAAAATCCCGGTATAATGCCTCACCAAAGTTCATAACCATCCGCTTCGTTTACGCTTCACTAGATGAACCAACGAGAAACTGTTCGATGATGTTGATTTTGCCGAAAGAAATTATCTTTTCAGTTGAGAAGCTTATTTTCATCTTGTTGGGTACGTTAATTGAAGCCAAAAGTCAGTTGTTGGTTAGTACGACGTAAGGACTGGCTCACGGGTTCAACACCAGGTTAGGACCATCATCAGAAAAAAAACTATCGTCGGTTGACTTCCCTCCAAAACGATTGTTGCGCCCAAACACAAGAAAGACCACGAAAAGTTCCTCCAAAAACCTGTCGCCTCGGCAGCCCTCGACTGTCTAAAGCCGTAGTCGCACTCATACATCACACAGTAACCCACACCAACATAAGGACGTTGAAGAAGCTAGGCTGAATCCTGACTGAAGGGTTGTAAGCCAATATGTAAGAGTTTAGGGAAACTTAAGCGCCGTAAGTCTAGTAGCGTAGCGGCGGCTTATTAGACGAAAGGCCCCGGGCGAAATCCCCGGCAGACATCAAAAAACGAACATAGAAAAAAAAAAATGTTTCCTCGGCGAGCTGCTCTCACGCAGATCGCAAAACTCCTGAGAGTAAGGTAAAATTGCCATGAAAAGTTCCCAAAAAAACTGTCGCTTCGGAGTCGAAGCTTTAAACGTAGGTCCCGCCACTCATGGATAAAATTAGCACACACAACAGAAGGGGAGAAGGCGTCAGTTGTTGGTTAGTACGACGTAAGGACTGGCTCACGGGTTCAACACCAGGTTAGGACCATCATCAGAAAAAAAACTATCGTCGGTTGACTTCCCTCCAAAACGATTGTTGCGCCCAAACACAAGAAAGACCACGAAAAGTTCCTCCAAAAACCTGTCGCCTCGGCAGCCCTCGACTGTCTAAAGCCGTAGTCGCACTCATACATCACACAGTAACCCACACCAACATAAGGACGTTGAAGAAGCTAGGCTGAATCCTGACTGAAGGGTTGTAAGCCAATATGTAAGAGTTTAGGGAAACTTAAGCGCCGTAAGTCTAGTAGCGTAGCGGCGGCTTATTAGACGAAAGGCCCCGGGCGAAATCCCCGGCAGACATCAAAAAACGAACATAGAAAAAAAAAAATGTTTCCTCGGCGAGCTGCTCTCACGCAGATCGCAAAACTCCTGAGAGTAAGGTAAAATTGCCATGAAAAGTTCCCAAAAAAACTGTCGCTTCGGAGTCGAAGCTTTAAACGTAGGTCCCGCCACTCATGGATAAAATTAGCACACACAACAGAAGGGGAGAAGGCAGGCCGTAATCCTGACTGAAGGGTTGTAATGGCCAATTATGTATGTATGTATGGGAACTTTAATAAGCAAAGTTGCCGTATTTGGGACCATACGTGGTCTTATAGACATCAATACATCCATTACGAATGTCTATTTGGTGTGGCTCGTGGAGCAGAGGCATCATTGGCTTATATTTCTTTGAAAATGAGGACAGTGCAACCATTACATTCAATGCAACCAATGGACACATGGTGAGATGGACACATGGTGAGATGGTCCATTGCTGGCATTGAATGTAATGGTTGCACCGTCCTCATTTTCGCCGATATTTGTGTATCCTCTCTTCATGTTATTGTAATGGAAACGATGTTTGGTTTGAACAGAATGATACAACTTGCCACATATCTCATGCCAGAATCGTTATATTGCGTCAAACTTTTAATGGCTGCTTAATTTGACAGAAAGTTGATGTCAAATGGCCGCCAGGAAGCTAAGATTTGACACTCTCGGTGTATTTTCTGTGGGCGGGGCACTATTAAAGAAAAGTTTTATGCCAACAAACCAGAGACTATTAAGCATTTGAAAGCCAACTTGTGTAATGCAAATGCCTAGCTAAAACCCCAAACACTCGAAAAAGTGCATGAAAATTGCTCGGATTGAATGAGGTAGTGTGAAGGTAAGGTAAGGGATGTACTAACCCGGAATTTGTTAAAATCTCAAACCCTTTTTTGTTTGATTGCATTTTTAAATTTAAACTTTTAAATGACCCACCATATATATTCGCAACAATTCAATACCATTTGTCTGCCTTCAACTCGCCATACTTAGATAAATCATATGCCAAGTCATTGTTCAGTTATTTGGGATTTACTTCCTTCATGACCATGGCCATGGCATACGCAAGGAACCATTTAAAGACATGACAAGCAAACATTTTTTATTTTATTTTCATCTTATACAAGAGATTCATTTAATACAATAGAAATGATATTAAGACAGAAACGTGCAATGATTTTGCAACAATTTTATCGTCTATGAAGTGAGTGTATGAGAACGGAAAGGAAATAATAAAAAAAAAAACACACTATAATGTACGAGGGCAGTATGTTATTTCCGTTTACTCTTTAGAAATGGCTATCCTCCTATCTATATGTGGGGGTATATGAACATGATTGTTTGTAAATTATTGGAAAACTGTTATGTTATGTATGTATGGTTAACGTATGTACTTGTATATGTTATGGATGTCCTGTTTATTGTTCTTAAAAAGGCAACAACAACAACAACAATATCGAAAGTAATGTATTTATCGTTTTGGGGGAAACAAAAAAAGAAAAAACTGCTAAGGAATCTTCTTATAACATACGATTCAAGATATATCATTGACACTTTGACATGCCAAAGAGCGTCAATAAGTAGAAAGGAGGAGAAAAGCAGTACAGTAAGAAAAATGAAAGACAATAAATAAAAAGGAGAATTCAACATTATCCTGCCATGAACGGATTTTTAGTACTTTTCAAAATGACATTTAATCATGGCAAATGCCTGATGAGTTAAACGACAACGAAATACAAGAGCTACAGTTATAGCCAAAGTATAACACTCAGCACGTATACACAGTAAATACAATGGGAATGTGTATGCATATGTGTCTAGGAAAGTCTGTGTCCGACTGTCAATGTCCAAAAGGAGAAATAAATTCAAGTGGAAAAAAAAAATTAAGAAAACTATGTGTTCAGGAAAAGGAAATACACAAGTAATCGCATGTGTTTTCGCTTGAAAGGATATCACGCAGTCACCATAAATGTGTTGGTAAGTGGTAAGAGAGTCCAATCGTTGAAAAAGAAAAAAGTGGGCTGGCTAAGCTGATTGTTACTACTTGAGGAGAGTTAACATTTGGCAACAAAAGAAAAAAAAAAAAGAGAAGAGAGAGAGAGAAAAGAAATTGAAAACCAAACTAGAAAATAAGATTAATGACTTGACAATAGAAATTGTCTACAAAGAACGTTGATAGCTGCAAAATAGTATTTCAAATAGAAAGAAATCAAAACCGAGTGCCAAAACTGAAACAAAATATATTCCATCCACTCACAAAAAAAAAAGAAAAGAAGGCCAATGGGAAAAAGACAACACAGTGGGAGTTCGTTGCAAAGAATTGTAATGGTTTTCCGAAGAATTTCTAATATGCTGATAAATCATTGCCTGCTAAATCCATATCATGTTTTCAACCTAACTCTGCCACCCTGTAATTGTATATAATGTATGTTGCAGAGGCCCTTATTACATATTACGTATCCAATATGCTCTGTTGTAACTCACATTACTTTATGTTACGCTGCTTGTAATAAAGGCAATCACGCTCAGTTCAAAAAATTCAGGATTTCGTTATAAAACTAGATGCCTGTTCAAGAACATACTCTGTGTGTGTGTAGGGGTTTCACGTAACTGCCAGTGCCTATGATCTGTAATGTTCTGTGAAACTTGATCATTTAAAAATCATTTCCAGCTTGAGATCTAAGAGCGTCCAAAGCATTCCGATAAAGTCACTGTTCGATGTGGATTGCCTAGGCCAGCACTATTCCTCAACGATTGCCATCTTATTTAGGCCTGAATTGGGTGATCTGCTGGATACCAACGACATGTGGTGGCAACAAGTCAGTGTTGTGAGCCATACAGCTCATGCCAGATTGGATATTCTTAACGAACGATTTGTGTGCATGGCGATCTGACGTGCAAGTACTGTGAACTGTCTACCGAAATAGTGCGATTTGATAGCATTAGACTTTTTCTTCTGGAGATGTCATACGTTGCTGGTGTATTGGTATCGGTCACAGAGGTTCCCGTCAATCAAATTCAACTTGATTGATGTGCAATAGTTGTGGAAAATTGTAAATTTCCAACCGCATATGTCGTCTGCATAATTCGAATTCTTTGGGACTCCTTGAGTTGTTTTTTGGAACTTACGTTATAATATCTTTCATATTTGTGAAGCTACTTGTCATTTTGACGTGCTCAATGCTATAGTTTGTATTTCTATACAAGAATAGTGATATGAGTCGCTGTGGTATTCCCTAAGCAACGGATTACATTCCACTTGGCAGAATGTTTGAAAGTCGAAAAATATCAGTGTGTAATGAATGTCGTCATTCAACCATTTGCTCTGTTATTAGGCGTAGACTGTTTGTATGATCAATGCCTTACTAGACAAGTCGGCAACGAACCGGCTTATTGCATTATTGCTTAACGTATCCGCCAGGCAATTTGATTTTACATGCTGAAGAGGATTATTCCTCGCCAGCTCCTGCACCCGTTTAAGTCTATTCTTTACTTAGTCCTTTCTAAGGATAACCAGTACAACACCCGTCAATTTTTCTCATGCTACTGCCTCTTGCCCTATTCCTTCACTGCAAATAATCGCATGCCACATTAAAAGCTTTTCAAAATCATAGCCTGAAGAGACGAATGAACAAAATCTAACGCTTTATCGTATCCATCTCGATTCTAATTTCTAAAGTCTCTCGATCCTAATTGCTAAAGTCATTTATTCTAGAACAGTATCTTGGCTAGGTTTTAGCTAGAGATAAGGCATGATAGAGATCCAATTAAACTTTTTAAACGCCTTAGTTTATAGGGCTAAAAAGCCCTTCGTTGTGCAAATCCGGTGTAAGATTATACCTAACGGAGACATACACATATTCATTGACAGTATTAGTGGCCATTGGATGCCTAGAGAGAGAGTGTAGATCCAAAGAGTGCCAAGTCTATTCAGTCGAGATAACAAGACATTTGCCATTTAAACTTATACGGGTCTCTGGATACGACAACAACAGATGGTAATAAGAAATCGGACACACGTGCAAAGGCTTAGGTTTGGTCAGGTTATAGTGGTAGCCTTGATGTCAAAAGCTCACTTGAGCACGCATAGAGCCCCGTTGTGACGCCTCAGATGAACGCAGTCTCTGTACTGACAAAGTACTGCATATTATAAAGCACGACTACTTACAAAGGCTGGTCCAACTGAAAATTCAATTGAATTTGTGCATGAATTTGTCATTTCCCTGCAGAGATGCAAACAAATGGTGTCAAAAAAAGCTCACTCAATTGTAATGTAAAAAGATGTAAAGAGATGACAGAGTCTGAGCAGTTTATAGTCCCCTTAGTCTAGTAGGTAGCGTGTTAACTTATTAGACATGAGGCCACAGTTCGAACTCCAAGTCAGGCATATCCAATAAAACGAAGTGTGTGAAAAAAATATCTCTTAGGCCATAGACCTCTGACAAAAATTCTTTCGTTGTAGGGGATATGACGTCACAGCAGACAAAACCTCGGTAAGTAAATAAAATTGCCATGAAAAGTTTCTTAAAAATCTACCGTTAGCAAACGACTTTAAACTGAAGGTTTCACCATTCATGCATAAAATTAACCCACACAACATAAGTGTTGTGAGAAGCTAGCTTGAAATCCTGACTGCAGGGTTGTAATAATCAATTATGTATGTTGGTTTGAACAGCCAAACCTTCATAAAACTATGGGTAAGGCGGAGAGATGAAAGCCAGGAGCTGTTATTATACGACAGAATAGGTAGCAACACTGTTACAGAGGGATTTTTAGGACTCTGGTAAGGCGAAGAGATGAAAGCCAAGATCTGTTGTTGTATGACAGAATAGGTAGCAACACTGTTACAGAGGGATTTTTAGGACTTAAGTAAGCTATGATCTTTGAGTTTTACAAGGATAATAATTTTTCACGAACTTTTCCTATTGGATACTTCATACACACTTATATGTGTGCATTATCAATGTATTAGTAAGAGTGTTAGTTTGTTTGTTTGTTTGCTTGCTTAGTTGTGACTATCATTAGTCGTAAAGTTTTACTGTTGTTAAGTGTTATTTGTGTTGTATCCGGTTAAACTCAACCAAATAATACCAACAAAACATGACTTCTTTCTTCTTTCATGCTGTTCATACAATTCTTTTGTTCAGTCATTCATTTGAACAGTCACATGGTACTACCCCATATCACTGCATACAGCCTAGAACGTATGAAAAATGTTGGAAAATATTTTACATCGTTTATCACTTGATTGTGTTTTTAGTGATTTTCAAACAATGTGTTGTTGTTGTTAGTTGAAGAAAAACGAAAAAAGGGAAACAAAAGAAAATTGCAAAAGAAAAATAACGATTAATGATCACATTTTAGTTTTTAGCAAACATTTACGAATAAAGAGGGTGCAAAATACCTTTCAAAATACACGCAGTCATTCACTTTTAGTGTACAAAATAAGAGAAAGAAGAACAGCAGAACAGAAATAATATACAGAAACCAACCAAACCGTTATGTACGATAATAAATACGTATTTTTCTAATGCAAGATGTTTTATTGGATGTTATTTACTTAAACACTCAAACACATATTTTAGGATACACTTTCCACACTTACTTTCTTTCTTTCACTGCTCAGTTGAAAATGTCTATAGAACAACAACAACACAAAGTCAAAATGTCCATTTTGTAAATGTTTTGCTATCTAAATGGTCCATAAATTTTACAAATTGCTTTAACAAAACCTCCTCCCCCCTTCTTCCACAAAACGTAACAAAACCAAAGAGCAAGCAAGAACCCAAATAGAAATAAGAACTTATACGATAATAAATTGATCACAAGTTATATCAATTACATGACGGAAGATAAATTTTCCTGGATTAAGTTAAAATGTTTCCATTTAATCATGTAAAAGATTTTCCCCAAAACAATGTTAATTTATTGCCATCAATAATGTTTTACTTTTTTAAGGGAGGTATTCTCTACTCTGCTTTCGGATTGTAGCTGCTTTTATGTCTTGTGCAGCAGATTTTGTGAAAAAAAAAAACGTAAAATATTTCAATCAAACGTGCTTTTATTTAAACGATTTTTAGTCTGGCAGCCCACAAAAAAAAAAAAAAAAATCTTTTAATGTAAGCAAAATCGAGAACCTATACGCCCTTCCATGTCCCAAATTGAGGTATCATTTTCATTTTGTTGTCATTTCTTTTTTCTACTACAAACATAACTGGCCATTGCAACCCTTCAGTCAGGATTACGGCCTAGCTTCTCACACCACTTATGTCGTGTGTGTGTTAATTTTATATATGTGTGCTGGGACCCCTACAGTTTAAAGTCGACTCCGAACACCAAATTTTTGAGAAACTTTTTCATGACAATTTTATTTACTTACAAAGCTTTTGTCTGCTGTGACGTCATATCTCCTACAACGAAAGAGTTTTTGCCAGAAATCTCCTCAGAGGAAGTCGCCGAAAAAATATTTTCTTCATATTTCGTTTTTGATGTGTGACCGCGGCCTTTCGTCTAATAAGCTAACACACTACCTACTAAAATACGGCGAAATCTTTTTTCTGCTTATAAATTTTTATTCAAATTTATTCCCGGTCAGACATCAAAAACGAAATATGAAAAAAAAAAGTATTCTTCGGCGGCTTCCTCTCAGCAGATTTCTGGCAAAAACTCTTTCGTTGTAGGAGATATGACGTCACAGCAGACAAAAGCTTTGTAAGTAAATAAAACTGCCATGAAAAGATTCTCAAAAATCTGTCGTTCGGAGTCGACTTTAAACTGTAGGTCCCACCACTCATATATAAAATTAACACACACACGACATAAGTGGTGTGAGAAGCTAAGTCGTAATCCTGACTGAAGGGTTGTAATGGCCAATTATGTATGTATGTAATTTTTATTCAAAATTTTTATTTTCAGAATTTAAATATCAGGTGGCCCATTATCGGCTTAAATATGAACCATTCGGTTATTTTGAATCTGACAATACTTATGTCATTCTATTCTGTCACAAAATTCAATAGATTGTCTTCAATAAACTCAATGAATCGATTTATGCTTGCACAAGCTTGGTATTTATTGGAAATTTATTTCCAAAACCAAAACAATTGCTTGGAAATTGGAATGGAAATGTCGTAAAAAATTTGGTCGCAGAGAAGAATCAACGGTGCCCGAAACACGCAAGTTAATTACTAAACTTGATAAAACTGGTTTCATTGTTGATGCGAAAAGATGCAAGCATGCTTGTAAGCACGTACATCCGAAAAGGTCGAAGCTGCGGCTGACATCAGCATCAACTCGCCATCGTTCTCAAGAATTGAGTATTTCACGCTCTAGTTTACATTGAATTTTGCAAAAAGATCTCGCTATGAGACCTTATAAATTTCATGTGCTTCAAGAATTGAAACCGCATGATCATCCGCTTCGTTCTCGCTTTGCTAGATGAGCCAACGAGAAACTCCACGATAATGTCGATTTCACCAAAAAGAGAAAAAAATCTCATTTCTTTTTGGATGAAGTTCATTTTCATCTTGGTAGGTACATTAATAAGCAAAATTGCCGTATTTGTGGCTCAGAAAATCCACACGTGGTCTTGGAGAAGCCAATGCATCCATTACGAATGACTGTTTGGTGCGACTTGTGGAGCGAAGGCATGATTGGCCCATATTTCTTAGCAAGTGAGGAAGACGCAACCATTTCGGTCAATAGAGATACCCATGGCACCATGACAACCGAGTTTTTTTTGTACCCGCTCTTCATGATATTGATATGAACAATGTTTGGTTTCAACAGGATGGTCCAACTTGCCATACATTTCATGCCACAATCGATTTATTGCGTCAAACATTTGATGGCCATTTAATTAGCCGAAATGGTGATGTCAATTGACCACCAAGAAGTTGTGATTTGACACCGTTGGACTATTTCTGTGGCGGTGCCATTAAAAAAAAGTGTTATGCCGATAACGCGTACACAATTTGACCTCTTGAAGACCACCATATGTGATGCCATCGTTGAGGTACGACTCCATGCTCAGACTAGAATTTATCCACGTAGTGGTAGTTTAATCTAGCATGTTGCAGTTGTAAGCAGAAGTGTGGAAGAGGATCCGAAATCATTCGTTATCATTCAATCCACCATTACTGAGGGTTGTCCCCTACTCATGCAGTGCTTAATTTAAACTGAATTCCTCTGATGACATACCATGTATAACAACTCGTGCGAACTTACATTGTGATCTCTATTTAATGGCTTATTAGATCCAGCTGGCCGAAGAATTAAAATCAACTGACCGCACACCATGTGGGCAATTTGTGTCTTAAACCCATCGATGATCAAGAGGGAAATGATTTTTTTTTTTACAAAATTATCTTCACAGAGTTGCAATCCAAGTTCTCTATCAACAAGCAGAATTGCTGCATTTGGTGGTATAAAGAATGCCAGAGTTATCTTAGCGCAACTATTACATCCACAAAAAGTTATGTCTTGAATGACTTATGGCCCGTACGGTGTAATTGACAAAACTATCATGGTTTCGAACAGGCCTGAAACGGTTTGGCTGCATAAAGAGCACACAACCAGTCTGCTTAAACTTCAGAGAGAGGCACACGCAGTATGGTTGTCGTGGTCCTTATGGGGCATTGCATTACGGGTACGCATGCAAGGGGCATTGGTCTTGTACTACTTGCTAATGATATCTGTAGAGCTGCAGGTATGAGGAATTGGCGGAGACTGTTCTGCACCTACAGAGTATATGTCAGGTACTATGTCGTAGAGGAAGAAAGCATTTTAAAGCCTCCTAAGTAAACGATCTAGTGAAATTGTCACGTATTGACATTGGCGGTCTGAGATGCCGGATCCAATTGGTTCTGTTCTTCACTTACTGGGTGCATGACTGCACTGTCTAAGGAGAGAGGCACTTGTATCGATGATGTGAAGGAACTGTCACGCATTGCCATTGGCGGCCTGAGACGGTACATCAGCTCCGACTGGTTTCGGGTCTGGACATTTTTCTTCAATTACTTCTGGGTGCATGCCCTGTTTGTCTCAAGAGAGAATGGCAGTTACATCGATGATGTGAAGGAACTGTCACGCATTGATATTGGCTGTCTAAGATTCCTTATAAGAAAATCGAATTTGTTACGGTACTAGGAGCTACCGGAAAGCTATATGAACTTGTGATTTCTCTGTGTTCTTAAGGGCTTCATCAGATAATCAGATTAATTTGAACCTTTCCGTATCAACCTAAAAAAAATTGTTTTCGATTCATCTATGGAATGTTGAAAGTAGCTTCATGGCTCTAATTTCCAAACGTGTTTTGTCATCTGTTTTGAAGAACTGTCTTCTAGTACCTACTGATTGCTATACACCCCACTATTTCAGAGCACCCTGCTGATACAGTTTCTTTCCAACATCCCTCCTGTTAATTACCTTTGCTTCAGACAATGATTTCAGAAAAAAAAATGCATCTTCTCTGTAGAAATTTCCTTTGAATTTCTTATTGTACTTGAAGAAAAGAGTCATAAAATCATGAAATTATTGTTCTGACTTTAAACCAAAGTCAACAAAAGGATAATTTCATGGTGGTCAAGTAAAATTTATTGTTTTTTGTTTATTTTCAAATCCATTAAATTTCTCTTAACAGTGTATCCCAGTTCCCAGTTCCCAGTTCCCATTTCAATTTTCTATTAAAATTATTGCATTAGTTTGGGTTCGTGTGTCTGTGTGTGTGTGTGTAGATGTAGGTTTGTGTGTTTTATTGCAATTGTTATTAGAGTGAAATTTATATCCTTTTAGTGTCAAACTTTCCCTCGCCTGTTGTTTATTTACAACGGCAGCACACTTTTTGCCATTTTTTTTCTTCTACTCCTTGCTAGTGTGTAGGTAGAACCATGCTAAAGTAGATCTTAAAAGTCCTAGAGTGTTGGTGTTTGTGTTTTGGTCTTTATGTTGTGTTAGTTTATTAACTAATTCACCTTGGACACCCTGCTGTTTAACTAACATTTCATGACAATTTTATTAACATCTTAACTTAAGGATTTTTTTTCGTCCTTTTGTTGTTTCCTTAATCTAAAGAAAGAAAGAAAGGTCCTGGTGGTGGTTGTCAAGATGAGTTGACATTTTAAGTGAAAATTTTATGTTCCTTTTGGGGGCGGGGGGTTGCAGAAAGGTTAAATCGTAAAGTATTTAGTTTATTTAGTAATTGGAGAAGATTTTCCCTGTACAGATTATGAAAACGTGTGCACAGAATTGAATTATCCTGTGGATACAGGACAGTCACTTTATTTGTAATTTTGTTGGCAGTTAAGGGATAAAATATTTTATCCAACAGAACTAAATTATTGAAACGTTAAGAACAAGAGAGTGTATTTTATTATCAAAACGATTTATGTGTATAGGATCTTTATTAAAGCGTTTCCTTTCTTTAAATTTAAGTAAAACAAAGTCTGAAACATCTATGCATGGCATATAATATCGTTCAAGTGTCCGCCATGCTTTTTCTAGGTTAGATTACATCCCAGAACTCCAAGTTTCCCTGATTCTGGCACATAACTTAAGTTGAATTTGATCCATGCCCTGGGGTTATATTAACTTTAAAGTCTATCGTAGTTTGTGGCTTTTTAGCTTACACCTGCGACGTAAGAAAACCCCAAAAGAAATGACTCCAACGGGGTTTAATCACATAACCTCGGTAGCCAGTTCACTTTGCCTTCAAATCGCCTGTGCATCCAATATTTAATTTGGCATGAACTATGTATCACGTGTGACGTCCTGCTGAATTCTCTTGTTGTTGGTCTCTATTTCAGATAATTCAGGCCAAAGGATGTTAATAATCACAGACCTAGAGCGCTCGGCTCAGACATAAATCCAGGGCTTAATGTGAGTATCGCCATGTTGGCACTCCCCATGGTGCTTAAAGCACATGAGTCGTAGAGTTTTCACCAGAACACTGCTGAGAGGAAGTCACCGAAGATGTTGTTGCTGGAGATGTTTGGACATGTGGTTTGAAAACTGGCCTCAAAAACTGGACTACAGCGACTTCATTTTTAAAGAGCTAACAAACTAATTTTCAATTCAAATGTCTATCAAGGTGAACGTCAAGGTATTTAATTTGCAAATGTTCAGGCTCTATTTGGTTATTTATTCAAACCGGCGTATACGTTTATCCTCATAATGGGAGTTCCTGTAAATATCCTGTAAATATTCTGTAAATATCGGAAAGCTTCGTCGAGTGCTCATGCGTTCTAAGAAAAGCAAAGTCATCAGCAAAGATTTGAGTATCAGTGTTTAAGGGCATTGTACAGTGAGCAACAAAAGAAACTGTACATTAAAAAAATACACATTAATGAATTACCGTTATTTTTATTTTAAAAATTGTTTCATTGCCAGTTTTTAAAATTAAAAAAAAATCCAAATTTTGTCAAATTTTTTTTTTTGGGCACTGTCCTTAAGTGGTAAAACTAGAATTTGAAGATTGTTAGAATTTCCTTCTTAGTGTACAGTTTCTTTTGAAGCTCCCTATGTATGAAATAAAAATCTAGTTCCAGTATAACACCAGCTGCTATGAGCTGAGTATCACTCACAATAATCCAAAAAAAAAAAAATTCTTGGAAAATCGTTTTATTTCGAAAGGCTTTACTGCCATTAAAAAAAAAGAATATTCTTCTCATATCGATTTTCAATCCTTTCAAATACCCTTACCCTTAGCCTAACTGCTTATATAAGCCTTTTATTTATCAATTTCAAAAGTTATAATGAAATTCCTTAAGGACATTTAAATGTCTCTACAATCCAACCACCACCACTACCACCACCACCTGCTACCGCAATAACTTCTTTTTATTATTTCCCATTTTTAGTTTCGGTTTTTGACAAATAACAAAAATAGAGAACAGAACAGAACAGAATAGAACGGAACGAGTAAGAGAAAACTGTCAGAAAATTGACAACAACTGACAAATGTTGACAAATGTGCACAATTGCTAAGTAGAGAAGAGAGTGAGAGAGTGTGTGTGTTCAGTTTTATTTAGCCCTTGGCAAAAAAAAGGCAAAAAACGAGTAACAACAACAACTTAAATAAATAAATAAAAAAAAAATGTTTTTGCCATAGCTTAACAATAACAAGAACAACAACGTTGACGTAGAAAACAAAACAACAAATAGAAAAAATATTTGTCTTCATTAGTGCGTAACACTGACAAGTACGTCTAATGGACGTAAAGGGAGAAAAATAAATAATAAAGAGCATACACATGCACATATACACACACATAAACACATTCTGTTTACTTTTCATTTTGCACTATGGCAACCCCTTTTAAGTTTTATTTATTTTGTGCCTCCTTTTTTTTTTCTTTTTTTTGTTTGCTTCGCACTGAAACCATCATTCTAACCAAAACTCACCCCGTTCACAGTTTTTGCAACTGCAAGAGTAAAGCATGTTGAGTAAATAATAGAAAAAAAAGGTTGTGTTTTCTCTTTAGGGCGAGGGGTGTGCGAAAAATTATAAAGTTTTATTATAAGATATCAGATGACTTACTTAATTATGTGCACCTCCTAAGCTGATCAACTTCTTCGATGAGTTTGGAGGAAAGCGGTCAGTGCAGGGATGGCTCTTTCCTGTGGCATCACAACGGGCTACTATGCGTGCATTTTGCCTGCCTACATGCCCAATTGGTCCATATAACCCTTTAGTCAGGATGGCCACCAAGCTTCACACTTAAGTGGCGTTACGGAAAGTTTAAAGTCGTATCCAAATGACAGAAGAAGATTTTCTTGAAAATTTTTATTAACTCTCCCAGTTTTTACAAGAAAACTGCTGATACGAAGTCTCCGTTCAGTTCGAGGTGTCTGTACTAAGGTTTGAAACATGGGTTTGCGTCTAATAAGCCAACACACTATCTACTAGACTGCGACGACTTCAGTGCTGGAAAAAATTCGCAAAAAATAACTTGAAAATATAATCCATGTTCCGCCACATATCACCGCACACAGAGTATATGAGCCTATCTGCGTTGGCATTATGACTACTCTACGGTGTCATGGCTTCATGGTGACATGACTTTATGACCTCGGCGACTTTCTCTCTGTTGATTTGAGGCAAAAATTCTGCGAATTTAATAAAATTGCCATGAAAAAGTATCTCCAAAATCTATTGTTGGGAATCGACTTTAAACTCCAAGTGCCTCTACTCATGTACAAAATTAACACACACAATGTAAGTAGTGTGAAAAGCCAGTTTGAAACCCTAACTGAAATGTGAAATTTTTTTATTTCTAAAGCCTTCTCTAGCAGTAATGAGAAACTCAATTTTGTTATGTGACTCTTGTGTCACAGTATGAAATACCAAATCATGCAGTTCCGCAACCGTATTCACCAGACTTTCGCTGCTTCTGAAGACTATTTCTTATGAAACTAACAAGCATTGGTTAAGCAACGCTTCGATTCCGACAAGGAATTCGAAAACTGAATGACTAATTGCTTTACTTTAAAAGACAAACAGTTTCATTGGAATGGTACCCACAAATTGCCGATAAGATGGCAATAATCCAGATCCAGAAATGGTCAATACTTTGAATCAAATGGAAGGAAAGTCTCTTCATTATCCAATCATCACACAAGTTTAAAGCTTAATCATGCTACATGAATCTGTAGAGTCATGTTGGCCATGCAAGATGAAAGCGTGCCTTTTTGTAATTCACTCCGGTTTGAAACAAACATATTATTTGGTTATTACAACTCTTCAGCCAGGATTACAACCTAGCTTCTCACATCACTTATGTTGGGTGTGTTAATTTTATACAGTGATGGGACCTATAGTTTGATGTCGATTGCGAATGTTTTGTTTTTTATTTTCCCTTAAAAAATTAGATCACTTTATAATGGTACACCTAGTAGATTGAATAGATACATACATGCAACTGTGCAGTCAGGATTACAACCCACTTTCTCACATCACTTAAGTTGTGTGTTACATGAGTCACAGAAGCTACAGTTGAAAGTCGTCTCCGAACGACAGATTTTCGAGACATTTTTCATGGCCATTTTATTTACTCTTAGAGAGTTTGTGCCAGAAATCTGCTGAGAGTAAGTGGCCTAAAGAAATATTTTTTTCGCAGTTCATTTTATTGGCGAGGTGGTCTCACGTCACATTACCTATTAGTCTACCAAGGATTAAACAGATGCTTTGCGATATTTTAATATTTTTCCCATTCTTTTAAATGGAAAAATAACTCCACAACAATTTTATTTTAAATATAATTTAACACACTACCCACGTTCTATATTCCTAATGTTATCCAATCCCCCACCATCATTATTCACAACATCTATTGACGTCGTATCGTTGTCAAAAGAATTTTTTTTTTCGCTTTTTTTTTTTTTGTTGTCTTTTTACTTTTGAGTTGACTGCGGTATGTATGCATGTGTGGAGAGAGTGTATGTGTAGTATGTTTACACAAATAATAATTTTCACATTTTAATGCTTTTGGCCTGGTGTCAAATCAATCATTGTCGTTTTTATTGACATAAGCCCATAATTTTTCATAAATGCATGACATGAGAAATGACAGTTCTTTTGCAAACCCATCATCACTGTCATCACATGTTATCGTAAAATGAGTAGAATTTATTTTTTTTTGCGAGTGTGAGTGTGTGTGAGTGAGTGTAAGTGAATGTTCTGGGTATCTATGTGTAAGTGTGTATTTGTGTGTGTTATTTGCAAATACACATGTACAAATAGACTAGGGGAAATGTGCAAAAAAAAAAGAGAGAAAAAACTTGACTTTTATTTTATAATTTTTGTTGTTGTGTTGCTGTGTTGCTGTGTTGCTGGTGTTCTTGTTACCCATATGCGGTTGTGAATTTAACTTGTTGTTTGCGTGTCATTTGGTTTTGTGTTCTCCTAACCACCTCCTTGTAATCCCCCCCCTCCTAGTCACCTATTTTTTGTGATTGCTGTCATATTTTTGATTATTTTTTTTCTTTTATAAAAAAAAAAAGAAAAAAAGAGGATTTATTATAAATTATTATTAAAAATTTATTCTACATATTTTTTGCATTGTGTATGTAATGTACACACATGCCATCTCAACAAATAAATTTGTTTTTTTTTCTTTTTTTTTGTTGTCACTAATTGAACTTGTCATTTGTCATTTTTCTTTACTTTGTAATCACATGGTTACACAAAATATTATTAATTTTTTTTTCGTTTCCTCTCTCTCTTCCTCTTTCTTTCCATTATTTTTCCCTCATTTCGTAATTCATTTTATTTTTCCACTTTGTTGTCTACCATAAATGCGAATGATTTTGACGTTTATGCCAATGGTTATAAATTTTCTTTGCTTGTTGCTTTTGTTGTTATTGTTGTTGTTTATATTTGACAAGGGTTTCGGAGTCATGTCATATTCCAACATTTTTCAACATTTTTTTTTAACATTTTTTCAACATATTTTGTGTATGTTTCTCTGCTTTAATCGATTTCTTTGAAGTGAAAAATTTCATTAAACTTTGCTTATGTGATTTGTGTAAGTTTCAGTGGAAATACATAAGAAGACTCTTTTCACTCAGATATCACATGTTTAAAGCTTTACTAAATAAGTACTTGAATGCTGTTTTAATTTAACAAAAGTTTGATATTTTTTAAGAACTGTTGTCTCCAATGAAGCTGAATTCAATGACTCTGATAGGTCATGTTGAGCATACAGGATGAGGGCGTGACTTTTGGTTAATTCAGTTCCAATAAAAAATATTCTCTAAATCGAAACAAGCATTTACGTACATCCATGCATACACACATACATACATACATACATGCATCCATACATACATACATACATAAATACATCATACAAAAATACAAACATACATACATGCATACATGCATACATACATATATACATTCAATCATACATACATCAATACATAAATACAAAAACATACATACATACATAACATACATAACATATATACATAACATACATACATACATATATACATACATACAAACTAGCTTCTCACACCATTTATGTTATTCGTCTTAATTTTACGCTCGAACGACAGATCTTCGAGAAGCTTTTCCATGGCAATTTTATTTACTCTCAGAGAGTTTCTGCCAGAAACCTACTGGAAAGCAGTTACCGAAGAACCATTTTTTCATATTTGTTTTAATTAAAAGATATCTGAGCTGGGGTTTGAACCGTGGCTCATGTCCAATCAGTTAACATACTATTTACTAGACTACAGCTGTTGCAAGCATTTTAAGTACCAAAATTTTACGGAAATGCTAATCCAACAACCTTATCCTTCAGGTTGGTGGGTAAGTTACAGGTTGCTGTCCATCTAACCGCCCTTGGGCCACATAGGGCTTATTGTACAACATAATTTTCCATTTTCCCTACACACAAAAACAGCTCATGCTTTTGATGTAACGTCTGAGGACTGCTTTTGTTAATGTGAGACAGTTTATCCGGTACGTTTACATAGGGTCCATTGTGATACTACAATTTTTCATTATCCTCTACACCAAAAGCCACTTGAAGCTTCTGAAACTGCCAATAACAATGCGTGCCAGTTCGCTTACATAGGAGGCCTTTGGGCCACATGTATCCGATTGTGATACCACAGTTCTCCCATTATTCTTTTCTACCAAAAGAAATTCGAAGCTTCTGATGTAAAGTCTGAAACTGACAATAACAATGCGTGCCAGTTCGCATACATAGGAGGCCTTTGGGCCACATGTGTGCGATTGTGATACCACAGGAAGCGACTCACAGCTTCAGATGTAACGCCTCAGACTGCCAATGTCAATGCGTGGCAGTTTCTCTAGTTCGTTTACATGCAGACCTCTTGGGCCACATAGGGCCCATTGTGATACCACAGTTTTCCATTATCCACTACACCGGAAACTGCCACTCACAGCTCTTGAATGTAACCGCACTCAGCACCTGCCAGCTGACACAACCCTGCCCATTACAGTTTCTTCAGTTCGTTTACATAGGAGGTACCAAAATACATTCATCTTCTACGACATAGTACTGTACATGTATCCAGTAAGTGAAGAATAATGCCCTCCACTTTCACATTTCTTTAGTCTCTGCAAAAAACATTACATAGACGTCCAATACCAATAAGCCTTGCATGCTTGCGCATAATGTAGTGCCCCGTAATAACCCTGATAACCACACTTAGAGTGATTTTTTTAAGTTTAAGTAGACTTTTTGTGTGGCGTCTCTCTAGTTTCGGTAAGACTTTTTGCATAGTTCTGAATCTGAACACGGCCTGTCTGTTGTTGATGGAATCGACGATCGCATTCTCTATTTATATTTGAAAATAAAAGTCGAATTCCTTTAGAATATAATTTCACGTTGTTAGCGGTTTTTTAATAGATCATGAAAGTGATATCAGGAATTTAAATAATAATCATTAGACAATATTAAAGTAATAATTAACTTATGCAATAAGCCCGGACACAAACCCAAATAACTAATTCTTATGATACTCTACATAGCTGTTTTGATTTTATTAAGTAGAGACTTTCTCTACGTTAGCTGTTGATTCTGATGCAGAATCATAGAAAATAATTCTTTGCCAGTCACTCCAAAAACAGGTCAAAGCCGTTCAGACAGGAAATCCTTAGCTACCATTTGAGGTTTTGTGGTAACTACTGTGTCTGCATTCAAGTGAAGGAGGGCAATATAAATAGTTCATAAACTTGAGCGCAATAGGAGACTGGTAACCGTGCCAAAGGTTATCAAGCACATTAGAACGAAATGCTTGAAATTAAAAAAAAAAATGTGTCGCTTAATACACCAAATTAGCGTTGTAAATCAGTAACAATGTTAATAATACGTTGTAAACATTGTGCATTTGTCATGAAAATGTAAATAATAATTGTGAACTCCTAATTTACATTGAAAAACCCTGAACATATAATTAATAAAGTGAATTTGATATTGAAAAGGCGGTGTTTTATTTTATCAATAAATCAAGTAATTTTAAGTGACATGAGGATCATGGGTACATAATAGAATTTATCGATCGAGCAAAGACACAAACCATAATAACAAATCTATGTGATATTCTAAACACAGGCAATGTATCAGAGCTTTTCACTTGTTTTCATTGTTGCGCAGCCGACGGTCGCTTCTTATTGGTCATATGTTTCGAGATGCCTGCGTTGAGCTCATCAATTGTAGAAATAACTTGTAGTCGTTATCGTGTTGTGAGAAACTAGCGTACTGTTGCGTGTCTATATATATGAATGTATGTCAAACATATTTATAATTTTTCCCGCGGACTTAGACTGTCTTAGATCAACCAAGTCATCTTATGAAAAGAGAGTTTGTAGTCGTTAACTAGTGTTTTCAGAATAGAAGGAAGATAATGCTCTCAGCTTCATTCCTTGTCCATCACCTACCGACAAGCTAGTGAGAAGAGATAAACAGAAATGTAAAAATTCTCTAAAAGCCTCAAAGGCGGTTGTAACATATAAACCAGCCTTGAAGATGTATTAAGTAAATAAATTTCTAACCACTTATATACACAAAATAAAATGTAATTTAATTAAGAAAAATAAAATTGAAAATTTTATTTAAAGTATTTTTTTACTTCCATTAACTTTATTAAATTCACATAAATTTTCGCGCACATATGCTCATCCACTCCCTTAAAGTGCGTCATTATAATGATCATGTAATTTCCTGCAATATTTGGATCAGGTAAAATAATGTCCAAGTCTGCAATCTCATCGAAAGTAAGAATTTGCTGAAGATCAGGAAATCATTTAAAATAAATTACAACCAACAAAAAAAAAAAAAACAAAAAAAATTGTTTGCCATTTCCAATACTTACACCTACAAAAAAGGGACATTTACGGTTATCTTTTGAAATATTTTTTGTGTACTGATTCCATATCTCAGTTGGGTTAAATAGAGTCTGGCAGAGATCTGGTCGATTAATATTGTAAATCGTAGGGGCCCATCTATCACGATCTTTTTTAAATATTTGTACAGATGACTTGTCCTTTATAAGGAAATTAATACCAATTAAACAGTTATATATGTATGTATGTATGTATACATATATGCAATTTAAAATACCTCTCCTACGTGGTCAGTGCCAAGGTCTCCTATAAATATTGCTGAACCATGTGCATGTATAGAACCATTTGACAAAAATTCAAATCTTACATTCGACCTATCAAGATATCTATCTACAAAGTACACACCGGATATATTGCAAGGTACAAAAATCTTTTCATCCTGTATTGCAACGCTGTACTTGTAGGAAGCCTGAAAATATAAAATTTATATCGCTTGGATTTATTAAACTGTATTGAAGGACTTACACAAATATTATAAGCGTTGAAAATTATTGACAACGTTAGTAACACTCTTCTAAACATTGCGAATTTGTTAACAAACCGTTAATAATTTATTGTGAAGTTGTAAGACTGTATTTATAGTTGAAAATAAAAGATGAATTCCTTTAGAATATATTTTTAACGTTGTTATCGGTTTTTAATAGATCATGTTATTTGAAAAGATATGGGAATTTAAATAATAATCATTAGACAATATTAAAATAATAATTAACTTATGCAATAAGCACAGACATAAACCCAAATAACTAATTTATATGATACCCTAACGTTAATGATACCTATTGAATATTATTAAACTGTAAATAATACTTGTGGACTTCTAATTTACATTGAAAAAAAAACCTCTGAATTCGTTAACATATTGTTGAAAGCGGTTTTTTTTTTATCAGTAAATCAAGTAATTTGAATTGACATAAGGAACATGGTAATGTAATAGAATTGCAATAATAGTCATTAAAACAAATTGAAAGTAATAATTAACATATGGATTAAGCAAAGACACAAACCTTATTAACAAATCAATATGATATTCTAAACACAGGGAATGTATCAGTATTAATCGGCAAGATCGTCTCGGTATAACCAGTGCTTTTTACGTGTTTTCATTGTTGTGCACCCGACGATCGCTTCTTATTTTTCATATGTTTCGAGATGACTTCGTTCACCTCATCAATGGTAGAAATAACTTATAGTCGCCCTCGTGTTGGGAGAAGCTAAATGGTAATCCTGACTGAAGGATACATTCCAATTTTATACTTTTGCCCGCGGTCTCAGATTTTAGAGGATGATCACACGGTCTGTCCTAGATAAACCAAGACATTTTATGAAAAGATTTCGAAGTTGTTAACTAGAGTTTTAAGAATAGAAGGAAGAGAATGCTCTCAGATTCATTACTTGTCCATCACCTACCGACAAGCTAGTGAGAAGAGATAAACAGAAATGTAAACATTCTCTGAAAGCCTAGGAAGCGATTGTAACATATAAACCAGCCTTGAAGATGTGTTAAGTAAATAAATTACTAACCACTTATATGCACAAAATAAAATGTAATTTAATTAAGAAAAATAAAATTGAAAATTTTATTTAAAAAGTAATTTTCATTTCCATTAACTTCTATAAAATTCACCAAAAACTTTCGCACACATATGCTCATCCACTCCCTTAAAGTGCGTCATTACAATGGCCATGTAATTTCCTGCAATATTTGGATCAGGCAAAATAATGTCCAAGTCTGCAATCTCATCGAAATTAAGAGTTTGCTGAAGATCAGGAAATCATTTAAAATAAATTACAACCAAAAAAAAGAAAAATTATTTGCCATTTCCAATACTTACACCTACAAAAAAGGGACATTTACGGTTATCTTTTGAAATATTTTGTGTGTACTTATGCCATATCTCAGTTGGGTTAAATAGAGTTTCGCAGAGATCTGGTCGATTCATATTGTAAACCGTAGGTGCCCATCTATCACGATCTTTTTTAAATATTTGTAAAGATGCCTTGTCCTTTATAAGGAAATTAATACCAATTAAACAGTTATATATGTATGTATGTGTGTATGTATACATATCTGCAATTTAAAATACCTCTCCTACGTGGTCAGTGCCAAGGTCTTTTATAATTGTTACTGAACCATGTGCATGTACAGAACCATTTGACAAAAATTCAAATCTTATACTCGACATATCGACATATCTATCTCCAAAGTACACGCCGGATATATTGCAAGGTACAAAAATCTTTTCATCCTGTATTGCAACGCTGTACTTGTAGGAAGCCTGAAAATATAAAATTTGTATCGTTTGGATCTATTAAACTGTATTGAAGGACTTACACAAATATTATAAGCGTTGAAAATTATTGACAACGTTAGTAACACTCTTCTAAACATTGCGAATTTGTTATGAAACCGTTAATAACTTATTGTGGAGTTGTAAGGCTGTATTTATAGTTGAAAATAAAAGATTAATTCCTTTAGAATATATTTTTAACGTTGTTATCGGTTTTTAATAGTTCATGTAAATGGAAGTGATATCAGGAATGTAAATAATAATCATTAGACAATATTAAAGTGATAATTAACTTATGCAATAAGCCCGGACACAAATCCAAATAATAGTCTAACATTAATAATACGTTGTGAACATTATTAAACTGTAAATAATACTTGTGAACTTCTGATAAAAAGTTATAATTAATGAAGAGAATTTGTTAATATTGAAGGCATGAACATGGAACATGATAATGTAATACAATTTAAATAATAGTCATTAGAACAAACTGAAAATAATAATTAAAATGTTGATTAAGCAAAGACACAAACCGTAAGAAAAAATCAATGTGATAGTCTAAACACAGGGAATGATAGTAACATGTAGTTATGCGTTAGTTAGTTAAAACCAGCAAAGTTTTCTTTATGTTTTCTTTAATCATTTCTCTTAAACTCATGGCTTATGATAGCTATTATTACGGGATTATTTCCCGTTGCTGTTTGTATGTAACTATCTGAACAATTGTCCAGCAAACATTAAAGAAATGGTTTAATTTTTTTAAACGCATGGCATTTAAACTTTGGTAATTGCAATACCATCTACACTTCCTTTGCTGCTAATATGTTTCTTGAACAACTGAACATTGTGAACTGCCCCACACTTGTAGAGTAGTGGAGAAGAGTAGTTGAAGCGTAACCTTGTAAACTAAGTTTTTATTTTAACACTTGATATCCACACGCATATGGTATTATGGAATTCAATATTGGCCATTATAATCATCATCTAACGTAAGTCAAATCTCCAATCAAATTTAACAACAACTACTAACATCGTCTCTGTGTAGAGTATCATATGTATTTGTTATCGGGATTTGTGTGTCTGTGCTTATTGCATCAGTTAATTGTCAGTTTAATTCTGTATTCAATAGCTATTATTTAAATTGCCATATCTCTTCAAATAACATGATCTATTGAAAAACGCAAACAAAGTGCAATTATATTCGAAAGGAATTTCAATTTATTTTCAACTATAAATACAGTCTTACAACTTCACAATAAATTATTAACGGTTTGTTAACAAATTCGCAATGTTTAGAAGAGTGTTACTAACGTTGTCAATAATTTTCAACGCTTATAATATTTGTGTAAGTCCTTCAATACAGTTTAATAGATCCAAACGATACAAATTTTATATTTTCAGATGTCCTACAAGTACAGCGTTGGATTACAGGACGAACAGATTTTTGTACCTTGCAATACACCCGATGTGTACTTTGCAGATAGAATTTTCGATATGTCGGATATGAAATTTGAATTTTTGCCAAACGGTTCGATACATGCACATGGTACACTAACATGTATAAGAGACATTGGCACTGACCCCGTAGGAGAGGTATTTTAAATTGCATATATGTATACATACACACATACATACATATATAACTGTTTATATAAATGGTATTAATTTCCTTCCATAGGACGCGATATCTTTACAAGTATTTAAAAAAGATCGTGATAGATGGTCACCTACGGTTTACAATATGAATCGAAAGGATGCTTGCGATACTCTATTTAATCCATCTGAGGTATGGCATAAGTTCACAAGATCTATTACGCCAGAGAACCGAAAATGTCCCTTTTTTGTAGGTGTAAGTGTTGTAAACTTTTTAATTTTNTTTTAATTTTTTTTTTATTATTTTTTTTTAATATTTTTTTTTGTGTGTTTTTTTTTTGTTTGTTTTTGTTTTTAATTTATTTAAAATAATTTCCTGATTCTCAGCAAAATTTTACTTTCGATGACGTTGCGGACGTGGAAATTAATTTACCAAGTCCAAATGTAGCTGGAAATTATATGGCGGTTTTAAGCGCGCACTTTAAGGGAATAGATGAGCACATTTGCGGAAGAATTTTTGTTGAACTTTATAGAAGTTAATGGAAATGAAAATGACTTTTTAAATAAAAATCTATCCCCCCTTTTAATGGTTCTTAGTTAAATTACATTTTGTTTTGATGATTATGAATTCGAAAAGTATCTGTGGTTTATGGTTTAACAAATCTCGGAATTTATTCGACATGCCAGCTACTTAACACATGTTCGAAACGCTTTCTAGGTTTTTAAAGAATTTTTCATTTCTGTATACAAAAGAATTGCGCTAACGTTCTGTAACCATTTCAATCCCAGATAATGGACAAGGAATGAATCTGGTGATAGCATTCTCTTACACTCATTCTGAGAACCTAAGATGACGAATAACGACAACAAAATCTTTTGTATGATTGTGCACAAAAAATCAAAATCCCTTGAATCACAAACGACTACTAGAACAGTGCTCTTAAAAGAAAACTAAAAAACTAAGGTGCCCAAGGTAGTCTAGTGGGTTGTAAGCTAGACTATTAGCGTGAGGATCGCTGGAGATTGACTTCCGCCAGAGACTCTGGTCTGTGACATTACACCGTGCATATAGACAAAGTTACTCAGCTCTAATGTCTTGTTCCATTAGACTCAAAGCTGTGATTTAAACCCCAGGTCATATGTATACAACCAAATGAAATACGAAACGGTTTGAAATTTTTCCAAAATAAATTTTATTGTTCTGAAGTACACTTGTTTCGCTTAGAGATGGAATTTTATTTTATTCATATATCTGATGCGGCTTAGCTCACTGTACCTTATTCGATCGGACCAATTCTTTTGCACTTTTTCGAGATCCTTTTATGAGATCCTATTTTGGCAGTGGCATTACGAATGTTGGCCTTCAAATGTGCAATTGTCCCTGGTTTGTAGGCATAACAGTTTTCTTTAATGGCGCACGACAGAAAACAGTCCTGCGGTGTTAAATCGCAGCTTTTTGGCAGCCAATTCATATCACCATTTCGATGAATTTAAAGGCTATCAAACGTTTGACGGAATAAATCAATTGTGGCATGAGATCGTTCTGTTGAAATCAAACATCAAGACCATGAAGAGCGATTACAAGAAAAAAAAAAGCGGTTATAAGGGTGCGATATGTATCTCCATTGGCCTTAATGGTTAGGCCATCTAAAGAAATATGGGCCAATATCACTCGTAACGGATGCATAAGACTAAGTGTGGGTTTTCTGAGCCCCATCATTCGTTGCTTTGTCATTACATTCACACTGTTCGAGATGACATGAGTCATTTCCACTTTGAAACAATATTTTCTGTACGAGTATTAACATCTGACTGACTGATTAGAACGCAAATCATGAGTACGATTGCATGTGGCAATGATGATGAATGATGAGAATGATGTGTGAACTTATAATTACAAAACACGTACGTACACATGCATTACACAAAACATGTATAAAAATTGTAACAACAGAGTTTATTATTTGCAATCACTCACTCATTAACACAACAACTGCAAAAATAAATAAAAATTACAACAACAAAAAATAATACATGTGTACCTACATACATATAAACAAAATGAATAACAACAACAATGAAAAAAAAAAAAAAAGTAAAACCAACACAAAAATCGAATTGACAGACATTTGTCTGACATAAAATGTAACGTCAAGTCATACAATTTGACAGGCATGTTGTTTATAAGTTGTTGTATAAAAGTTTCATTTTTTTTTTGTTTTTGCATTTTGCTTTCTTTCGTTTACTGTGCCATTTCTGATGCCAAATACGCTTGCAAAAATTTTTTTTTTTTTTTTTTTTTTTTTTTTTTTTTTTTTTGACGAATATAATGTCTGTCAGTGTAACTGCAAAGTAAAACGAAAATGAAAATGAAAATGAAAAATAAATACTTTAAAGAAAGGATAAGAAAGACATACATATACTAGCTTTGATTTACAATTTGATTGACATTTAATGCAAATCAAAACAAAAATATATGTAAACTTACTTAACATAACTGAAATTGTACTTGAAATATGAATTGCGTTTGTAGTTTTCAAAAATCTAGATCACCAGGTTCGATTTTCGTTTATGAAAGGTACACTGAAACAAAACTGTAGCATTTGTACTTTATATACCTGCTTTTCTCCTTACAAAGAATATCTTTAAGTGCCTTAAGTACTTTCAGGTAATGGGTTAATTGATCATTGCAACCCTGTAGTCAGGACAACAACCAAGCTGCTGCCACCATCTATGTTGTCTGTATTAATTCTACCCATGAATAGCGTGGCCTACTGTTTTCGAGAAACTATTTCATGGCAATTTTATTTACTCTGAGAGTTTTTACTAGAAAACAGCTGAGATGTGGACCAAAGAAATATTTTCCGTATTTCGTTTTGT
Organism: Sarcophaga bullata; assembly: GCA_005959815.1. Lineage (NCBI taxonomy): Eukaryota > Metazoa > Arthropoda > Insecta > Diptera > Sarcophagidae > Sarcophaga > Sarcophaga bullata. Next base: position 236,520 of record QOCX01000155.1, read on the forward strand.
GCGAAATGTCTGAGCTCTGTGTCTTGAACCAAAGGCTAGCGTCTAATAACCCCACGCAACACCTATACTGCAACGCCTATCATAATTCCCTGCTTCAAATAAATATCTTGCGCTGTACATTTATTTATTAAACCACACTCTCTAATCTCTTAAGTACTTTATTAACGAGAAGCAAATTCGAACTTAACAAGCTTCCTATGCTTATTATTATAGTAACGAGATGCCATAGTAATGCCATCAAACCATTCAGCTCAACCCATATGTATAGCGCATCTCTTAATATCTCCTTTAAACGTCTTACCCTGGCAAATTTAACAATGCTAATCGATATTAAAAATTATAACTCCCTGCTTAGCATTCGATACTCAGCCTTCTGAGAGACATCGATACCATACGGTTTCCATAAATCTACCTTGGGGATTCATTCTCCTCAACACAAAGTCTGCACACATGATTTAAGGCATTTCGAAGAAGTTTTTTTTTAAGTCAATAGTATCCAGTGGGAAGACCATTCCCTTTCCATTGTAGTTTTCCGGCAAAAGTTTGTGCATACCCATCCTAACTTCTCCTGATACTCCTTAGAAAGGTTTTAGTATTATAAGCAACGTGGAAGCAAATCTGCTCCCTGGACACCCATCTTCTTAACCCTGAAGACTGGCGCAGCTGGCCCCACACTACCTCATTCGATCGTATCAATTCTTGTGCACTTCATATCTCGCCTATGGCATTACAAATGCTGGCTTTCAAATGCTCAGTTGCTTGCAGTTTGTCGGCATAACACTTTTACTTAATGGCGCCCGCATAGAAAATAGTCCAACGGCGTTAAACCTCAGATTCGTGGTGGCCAATTAACATCACCATTTCATCTAATTAAACGGCCATGAAACGTTTGACGCAATAAGTCGATTGTGGCATGAAATGCATAGGAAGTTGCGTCATGCTGTTGAAATCAAACATCGTTCACGTAAATACCATGAAGAGTGGGTACAAAAAAATCGGGTATCATGGTGCGATATGTGTCTCCATTGACGGCAATGGTGGCGATGTTCAAATTTTCAAAGAAATATAGGGCAAATGATGTCTCCGCTCCACAAACCGCAGCGGACTGTCATTCGTAATGGGCGCATTGGTTTCTATAGGACTACGTGTGAGTTTTCTAAGCCCCAAATACAGCAATTTTGCTTATGAACGAACCAACCAAGCTTCATCCGAAAAGATGATTTTTTTTTTTGGCAAAATCGACATTATCGAACAGATGGAACCAATTGAACTTTATTGGGCGTCATACCGAAACATGCATACATAATTGGCCGAAACATTTCTTCAGTCAGGATTACGGCCTAGCTCCTCACGTCACTCATACTGTGTATATTAATTTTATAAATGAGTGGCAGCGGGAACCTACAGTTTAAAGTCGATTCCGAACGACAGATTTTTGAGTATCTTTTTATGAAAAATTTATTTACTCTCAGAGTTTCTGCCAGAAATCTACTGAGACGACCATGGCCTTACATCAAGCCAATAAGCCAATGCACTACCTACTAGACTACGGCGGCTTAAATACCGAGAAATGAAATCTTCAGTTCTTAGTACGTGTAGGGGTGTATGCACTGTGTTACTACTCTCACATCTTGGCGCAGCAACAATGAATCGAGCTTAACGAACCTTAGCAATAAACTTGCGTATACCGGGCACTGTTGGTCCTTCTCTGCGACCAAATTTTGTAGGATATTTTCCTGCTGGATCCGACCAATTGTCTTTGTTTTGCAAATGAATTTTCAAAAAAGCTTAATGTTGCTCAAGCGTAAATCGATTCATTTTGTTTAGTGGAAAAAGTATACTAAATTTTGTGACAGAAGTATTGCCAGAATCGAAATAACCCGATGGTTGAAATTCAAAATGATAGACTGACTGCACGTTTAAGGGATTCATACGAGTTCGATTGTGTTTGATTCAAAACTAATGCTAAAAGATATGACAAGTGAACAAAGTGCAAAATAAATATCGTTTGCTATCGATTTATTGCACAAAATAATTCTTAATGAATACAACCATTAACACCCTGTTTTACTGCATTATGTTATCTCTCTCTATCTCTCTCTCTCTCTCTCAAACACTTCTAACATTTTAACCTTTTTCTTTGTTGAGTTTCTTATTTATGGACGTAGACCGTTTAGTTTTTCTGTGCGTGTAGCATATGTTTGTCACACAGTTCCAAATCAGGCGTACGATATCTTGACAGTTTGAACAGCTTCCTTACCTACAATCGTTTCAACAATAATGGACCACTGTATGGGCAACAAAACAAAAAAAGAGGACAAGAAAGAGAAAAAAAAAATGCAGAATAAAATCGTACAAATGGAGAAGCAACTCCAAAAGGCCACATGCTCGTACAACATAAAGTCGTCTTGGACAATAATAAAGAAAAATAAAATAAAGAACACATACATACATACAGCCATACATACATACATACATGCCATACATCTATTTAGCTTTTGCCATTGTGGAGAGCTTTTTTATTTCTTTATTTTTTTTTTTTTTTTTTTTTTTTTGGTTTAATATGGCTGCTACTGCTGTGTGTATGGCTGCCGCATTAGTTGTATTGCTTATGTATGTTACGTATGAATTGCTGTTGTTGTTTCTGTTAATGTGTAACAACTTGACATTTTGTGTGTTCGCGGCTTGAGATCAAAGCAATTGCTTAACTTTATGCTGCCATCATTTGGCACATAAAATCACATCGTTGCAATTGTTTGGCCGTCTATTTTTGTTTTGTTTTTTCTTTTCTCATTCAAACTGTTTCCATTTGGTGGTTTAAATAAGACAAACATTAAATAAAAAGTTGCCGGCTGTCAAGATTTGCAAACGATGCCATCATTCTTTCATTAGGCTCTCTTC
>QOCX01000155.1:239437-277276 GCA_005959815.1 Sarcophaga bullata
TATATATTATTATTGTTGTTGTTGTTGTTGTTGTTGCTGTTTGTCTTTTAATTTTATATGTCTTGTCTTCAGTTGCAACATTAAACAGTTGGCAGTTTGAAGGGATATTGAGAAATAAATTTAAAAAATAAAATTTTATTCGCTTAACGTATAGATTTTTTAATCAGTTAAGTGCTGACATACATACATACATACATACTTACATATAAAAAGGCTAGAAACTGTGATTAATGATAATCACATGATTTATTATTGCTTGAATGAAATTGTATTTACAAATCAATTTCATACTAAACTAGACAATATAAAAAGGCTTGAATCAATCCATAATATATCTTATGTTGCAGATAAGGTGGACCATCCATTGGTTTAAATTTGAAGCATCACTTATTTACAATCTCGCAATACTTATGCCACAATACTTATGTTCTGCCACAAAAATTCTGTAGATTATCTCCACTGAACCTTATGAATCGATTTATGCTTGAGGAACGTTTGAAGTTACTGGAAATTTATTTTCAAAACAAAGAAAATTGCTCTCAAATTGCACGAAAATATCGTACAAAATTTGGTCGCAGGGAAGGAACAACAGCTCTCGGTATACGCAAGTTTATTGCTAAAGTACGTTTCATTTATTGATGCGCCAAGCCGTGAGCGTGCACACACAAAAATATCAAAGCTGTGGCTGAGAGTGTACATGTCAGCAACTTGTCTTCGTTTTCAAGAATTGAACATATCACGCACCACGTATTGGCATTAGCATGCTTGTACAGTGCGTACATCCGAAAAAATATAGAAGCTGTGGCTGAGAGCATGCTAGAGAATCCATCAACATTAATTCGTTCTCAAGTGATTGAATATTTCCCTTACCAGTTTACTTTGAATTTTGCGCATATATCTCGATATACCGCCTTACACAAGATTAGAAGCCCCATGGCCATCCGCTTCGTTAGATGGATCAACGAGAAACTGTATGATGACATCATAATTTCGGAAGGAGCTCAGTTTCATCTTAGTAGATACATTAATAAGCAAAATTACCGTGTTTGGAACTCGAAAAAACTCACATGTGATCCTACAGAAGCAAATGTTGCCACTACGTGTGACTGTTTGGTGCGGCTTGTGCAGTGAAGGCATCATTGGCCCATATTTCTTTGAAAATGAGGACAGCGCAACCATCTATTGCACTATGATAACCGATTGCTTTGTATTTGCTCTTTATGATATTGATGTGAACGATGTTTGGTTTCAACAAGATACTGCAACTTGCCACAAATGCCATGCCTCAAGCGATTTATTGCCTCAAACGTTTGATAACTGTTTAATTAGCCGTAATGATGATACCAATTGGCCGCCAAGAAGCTGTGATTTGATCTTGTTGGACTATTTTTTGTGGGGCGCCATTAAAGAAGAGTGTTATACCGGACAAACCAGAGACAATTTAACATTTGAAGGCTAACATTCGTGATGGCATTGCCGCGATACGACCCAATGCACTCGAAAAAGTGCAAGAAAATTCGTTCGGTCTGTTTCCATTGTAATTTTCTAGCAAAAGTTAAGATTGCTTCAAACACATTTGGTTTAAGAATACTCGCTCCAACTTTTCTTGATGCTCGAGAGAAAAGTTTCCGAAAGCAATGTGGAAGCAAACCACTCACGACAAAATCCTTGCACATAACCGCGAATTCTCACATGAAATGATATCCCACAAGAAATGATATCCTTTGCTCCATGCCAAGCTGATAGAACTGGTCCAAACAGCCTCATATGAGTTGAGTGCTCGAATGATACTTTATCGGGCGCATAATATTTTTATTTTCCGTTTTTATACTTCCTGTCCCAGTTGAATTGAGCACAACTTTTGTTTACGTACTCTTGACCGCTACTTGCCAGCATATTCAACTCCCACGAATTCTCACATGAAATGATGTGCTTTGTTCCATGCCAAGCTAAATGAACTGGTCCAGACTTTCCCATACCCATTTTACATGCAACCTGGTATGAGTTGAGTGCTCGAATGATACTTTAGTTGCCAGATGGTATTTCTATGTTCCATTATTGTAGTTCCCATTTCAATTGAAACCAACATTCGGTTAAATACACTTGAAAGATACTCGAGAATTCTGTGTTCATGGATTGCAAATACTTAATTGGCCATTACAACCCTTCAGTCAGGATTACGGCCTACCTTCTTACACCACTTATGTTGTGTGTGTTAATTTTATACATGAGTTGCGGGACCTACAGTTTAAAGTCGACTCCGAACGACAGATTTTTTGAGAAACTTTTCATGGCAATTTTATTTCACTCTCACAGTTTTTGCCAGAAATCTGCTGAGAAGAAGTCGCCGAAGATATATTTTATTCGCATTTCGTTTTTCAAGGTCTGCACCGTGGATTCGAACCCTGGCCTTTCGTCTAATAAGCCAACACACTACCTACTAGACTAAGACGACTTCATGGATTGCAAATACTTAATTGGGTCTCCTGCCGCATTATCTAGCATGCAATGGGATCTAGCAAAGGGTGCCCTTCTTTCATTGCCTAGCTGCATAGGCCATCTTCCTGAGTTAGTTGCAAGTCAAGAAGATTATTGAGGCAATGCTTCGATTTGCTAGGCTTCAGTGATACTCGAAATTTGCAGCTTATAAGGGCTTAAGTGCTTTACAGTGACAAATACTAGTGAAAGTCATTGGCAAGCTTTAATTTTTCATCCTACTTCTATGCTGGCCACTTGAAATAAGGCCAAGATGTAGTAAAACCGGAAACTTAAGTAAATTTCTAAACTCAAAGCAAAACTTGCATTTCCTTAGCATAAAAAATGAAGCCACCATTGTATAGCAGAGGCAAGCAATATTAAATGAAAATCTAATTTTAAATGTCTTAACACAATATATGAGTGTGTTTGTATATACAAACAGTGATTTCACCCAATTTCCTTAGTCAGAAAAACAGACAGACACACACAAAAAAAAAAAGACCAATTAAAGCACAAGTCGGAAGTAATAAATTTCACAAAAAAAAAAGTCCAACAAACTACCATAAAGGAAAAAAAAACAAAACAAATAAAAAAACAAATTAAATGAAATGAAATGAAATCTTCCTAATTATTATGATCATTTTCATATCAAGCATACCCACCATCATACCACATACATATCAAAATCGTTTTAGTTCTCCCCATCATGTTGTGTTGATTAAACGCTAAATTTCATTTATCTCAGCATGTCTGAAAGAATGCAGGCATTACGAATGAGTATTCCTTTCAAAATTTGTTAATTAATTTGAAATGATTTTTGGTTTGTTATATTGTCTGTCTGTCTGTCTGTCTGTCTGTTTGTCTTTTTCCTTTTTTTTTATTTGTTTTAATATGTTTTCTCATTTCATCGTTTTCATTATTTTTCATATGTATGTTGTCTGAACGTATGAATGAATGAATGAATGAATGAAATGAATGACTGAGTGAGTGAGTGAGTGAGTGAGTGAGTGAGTGAAAGAATGTACAATTCATGCATGTGAAGAATATTTCATGGATGGGGCGGCTTTTTGATCTCTTGCTTGTTTATATACAATTTGATTGCCTGTGTTGATGGATCGCACAATGCCTTTGATCATTTGATTATTACGTCGTGGCCCGTAAAAGGCAAGCGGGAGCTTATTTGTTCCCTCTTCCATCCATAAACATTTATTCATGAGTCTACTTAAATACACACAAAAAAAAAGAAAAAAAAACCAGTGGGTAAGTAAGACTAGCAGCAGCAGCTTCAGCACAAGCACTAGTGGTGGTGGCATTTCCCAGTTGTTGGCACAGCAGCAGCAGCAATAACATCTGAAACCATTTAGTCATAAAGACAAACTGAAAAATTTATTGAAGTTTCTTGAATTGTGTTTTTTTTTTTCTTATTTTCAAAAACAACAAATTTTTAGTATTGTTTTCTTGGTTATGTAAAGTTAATGTATTCAGTTTGAATGCAACACCAAATGATTTATAGAAGTCAGGTTGTCTTCATGCTCTCTAACGAATTGCCTGACCTGAATGAATCCAGTTTTTAACATAGTTTTTGGTAAACTTTCGTTTGAAACTAAGCCTCTTAACACATACGTACTCATTTGGTCATTACAACGCTGTAGACACGATTACAGCCTAGCTTCTGGCAACATGCCTGTTGTGTGTGTTAATCTGATCCATAAGTAGCGTGACCTACAGTTTAAAGTCGACTCCAAACGATAAATTTTTAAGAAACTTTTCATGGCAATTTATATATTTACTCTCAGAGTTTTTGCTAAAAATCTGCAGAGCGGAAGTCGCCGAAAAAATATTTTTTTTTCGTATTTCGTTTTATCGAGCTATATGACCTAAGGTTTAAACCGTGGCCTTATGCCTTATAAGCCAACACAGTAGCCACTAGACTGTGGCGATTTTTGCCTGTAATGAAACTAATAGTATGGCCAATAATATGCAGCTTTGTTTGACTCTATATTACAAGAGTACAACCACTTACCTGTTTCTGGGAGTCCCTTGATCGAAAATCCTTCTATCTTGGTCTGCTTTCAGACTTACTTCTTATAACATGTCTTATAAACATTTTTAATTTCTTTTTTTTTTTTTCTCAGAACGGGAGTTTCTTTCTGCTCGCGTCATTGGATCAGGATATCCCGAATAGTTCTGAGGCATACCTGAGGGTTTTAAAGCACTTTTTATCAATTGTATTCGTTTGAATGGCCTATTGATACTATTTGGTAGGCAATATAACATGGTTCAAATGTCCTCCACGGCTTCCCTGGGTGTAATACATCTAAAACGTCCAATTTTCCATGCGACTTGCACATAAATCACGCTGAATATGACCAATGACATGGGTTATGTTGGCTTTGTTAGCCATAGCTTAGTCGCATGCATCTGCGAATTAAGACAACCCTATAAGAAGAGGTCCAACGGTCTCAAATCTCAGCGGCTAGCTTAAATCACCTGACGTGAGATGACCATGCTCTTAAATTGCTAGTGCAGAATATAAAATGTGGCAGGACTTGTAAGACACACAGCGCCGTCCTATTAAAGCCACACGTCGCTTATGTCTGTATCATCTAATTCGAGTCAAATAAAGTTGGTTATCATGGACGCATAGTGCTCGCCGTTGACAGTGATGGCCTGGCCAACGTCCTCATAGAAATATAGACCGCCAACGTAAAAAAATGAAGAGGTGTAGTGCATTTAAGAACAGATTGGAACAAAGACTTTGTTTTATTGGCAAGGTTAACGGAGGATATACAACATTCAGCATAATCTCTCGCTCTTACTTCAGATCTTTACATGCGATTAACAGCGTTCATATCCTTATGATAGCTTTCATAATCCAGTAATAAGGTATGCGTTGATAGCTTGAAGCGTTGAACTCTATTGATATTTCAAAAAAAAAGCCTCTGAAATACAAAAATTCTTGGAGAAGTTGGTCGAACACTTTATTTATTTTACGGTCAATTTAATCGGCCTAAATGACTACATCACTAAGGGAAATTACCGTATTTTAAGGGAATACTATTCTCCAGCCATTACCGAATCAATATAACTACCATTAACTACTGTTCGTTGTAATTTAGAACCTGATGACGTCATATGTCCTTTTTTCAAAGGAATGAAAAACGAGTAGGCATTGGAAATGAAAATTAATTTGCCAGAGGGCTCTGTCTAGCGAGTTGCGCACTGTTGCGGTATAATTTGGATGACAATTTCCTTTCTAGAAGTGGTCTTGAAAACTAGCCACTCTTTTGTGATATTTAAAGATTCTGGATTACTTTAAATGGGCCAATGTTAAGTTATAGGTTTATATTGACAAACTAGCAACTGTTGACATTTGGTTCCAATAAGACGGCTCTGTAAGCTTCACAGTTTATTTGTTGGAAAGTCAATTCGATTCTTTTCAGAAGTAAATTTGAATACTGGACCCGAGAGAGGTCTCGTGCTATTTGGACTACTTTTTATGGGCTTATATAAGCCACCGGTTGACAAACTAGCAACTGTTGGAAGAAAGTATTTCGGCCTGCGGTCAGTTTTGTTGGTAACAACAGTCAAAAATAGAATGGATTTTGTGATTCGCAGCCACAGAGGACATATGCAGGATATCATTTTTAAAAAAAAATTTACCATGAAATTAGCTACCAGCTAGTGATAAGAACTATTCCAACTGGTATGTACATTAACTGACTTAACCTCACAGTCACCTTAACTTCGGAGAAGTAAAAATAATCTTCAGTGATGCAAACAGCATTTATTCATCGTTCGTTTACTAACATTTTGAAATCCAACTAGAAACCCCCTTGATAATTAACCACACTGTGATAGTGCCCACAAGTCACAAGCAACATGTGGCAACAACAACAACAACAACAACAACAACAACATCAAGAAAAATCTCAAAAATATCTTCAACAATCGTCATCATTTATTAATGATTGATGAACAATCACGATGATTGAAGAAAACACCGCAAAGAATATCGACTGAATGAATGAGTGAGTGAATGGGTGAGTGAATGAGTGATCTTGAGAAGAAAAAATAAATTATTAAGCAGGTCGTTTTCAAGACGTTTTTTTTTTTGTTTTTTTTTTTCTTCAATTTTATTACGATAAACAAACGTAAGAGGAACACAATACAAATGAAATTAAACGAATTCAGAAGTTCAAAACTGATATTGTAAACAGCAGGGCATAATTACCAGACATGATGACTACGTAATGAGTTGCTTTTATTTTCATATTGAAGATTTGATTTGATTTGATGCATGAGGGTGGTTGCATGAACAAGCGCCTTTTTATCTACACGGTAAAGGCAAAGCTAAAAGCCCCATAGTGTTGCGATGTGTTAAGTTGTGTTGTGTTATGTTTTCTAATGTTGTTGTTGTTGTTTTTATTATTTTTTTTTTCTAAAGGCGAAAAGATCAAAGATTATCAAACATATTGTTTTTGTTGATTTGATTTTCTACAATAATTTCTCAGAATCAGCGGGAAATTTCTTTTTAAATATTTCCGCCAAATACTTTGTTTTTGTTTTTTTTTTTTATTTTTTTACTGTAATTCATAGCTTTTATTATGCCTAATAATATGGTTATCTCCCCTTTGCTTAGACGTCCAATGGTCTTTATAGGCTTGTAATAATGTTGAGAGAAAAAGCAAAAAAAAAAAACGAAAAATTCCACGAAATATTTTCTTTTTTTTCTTCTTCAATATTTATTTGTTTGTTTGCCCTGTCTGTTTGAAGACTTTTTTTGGCCTCCTACATTACCAACAGTTTTCGATTTCTATGAATGCGTTAATCTTTAATTAGCAGTGCAGTTTCAGTTCCAAATGTTAAAAGGTAATAAATTTTATTTATTTTCGATAAATTATAGAAAATGTACAGTGGGCGTCAAAAGAAACAAAATATTTAAAAAAATTTACATTAATAAATTAACCGTTATTTTTGGTTTTAAAATTGTTTCATTGCCAAAAAAAAAAGAAAAAAAAATCAAAAAAAATTTAGAAATTTGATCAAATTTTTTCGGGCAACTGCCTCTCATTAGATTCTGGCAAGAACTCTGAAAGTAAATAAAATTGCTATGAAAACAGTTTTAAAAAATGTATCGTTCGAACATGACTTCAAACTGTAGATGCTGCCAATCGTATAAAAATAAACACGCACAGCGTAAGTAGTGTAAGAAATAAGATCGTAATGCTTGTTTGAAGGGTTGGTTGGATTGTGTATGAATGTATGTATAGACAGTGATTTAGGACTGTGACTCATACAAAATTCAACTTATTCAACGACGTATGTTCGGTAGAAGCACTCTGAAATGGTTGGCAAATGATCTTAATTTTTACCAAAAAATCATTTCAGAAATGAGGCCTATTTTGTGATAAATAGGTACGTAAACAAAACCAAGTTATAGAATATAAGATGATACTAATTCACGTCACATCCAAGATGTTTATGCTTCTGCAAAAGGTCATTGTTTTCGTGTTGGTTTGAGCTGACGGCGTCTTTCATTCATTCTTTGTAAGTCACGTTGGCTAGGTCATTACTGTCAACGGCGAGCTTTATATGTCTATGAATATCAACTTTTGTCGACCTGGTTTGAATAATTTGACACCAACAATAGTCGTATGTTAGGCTAGTAATTGGTGTGTTGGCTTATTTGATCTCAGCAAGCGGTTTCAATCCTAATTAAGTGTGCTAAAAGTTATGTTTGCAGATTGTTAGAATGTTATTCATACTGTACAGTTTCTTTTGATGCTCACTGTATGTGCGTGCACTTAGTTTTTAAATTATCTTTAATAAATCACAAATTTTTTTTAACAAATAATTCCTATAAACCACACTCAAGAAATCATTTTTTAAGGCATTAAGCTTTCTGCAGAAGAATGGCAATTATGGCCATTGTGGCCAACCTAATGAAAACCTAAGCATGCTTGCATAAAACTTGTGTTGACTAAAAAGTTATCATTTGGTATACAACTTTAAATGAATGACAAGAAATGCCTATACATCACATACATACATACATACATAATTGGTCATTACAACCATTTAGTCAGGACTACAAACTAGTTTCTCATACCACTTATGTTGTAGGGGGACCTACAGTTTGAAATCGATTCCGAAGAACATAGTCCTGGGAAATTTTTCATGGCAATAATTATTATTCTCAGACTTTTTGCCAAAACGATGCTGAGGATAAGTCGACGAAGAAATATTTTTTTCATACTTCGATTTGTTGGAGATGCTTGATCTTGAACCCAAGGTCTGTTTGAGGATACAATGAAACCATTAGGCGGGAATTTGCTAGCACATCCGCCCTATTCACTAGTGTGGAGGGGTCACACATTGGCCAACAGAACTTGGAGCCTCACAAGGAAATCGAATTAGGATGACAAATTGATTTGCTTCAAAGGACAAAATTTTTTTTTTTGGCCTGGAACTTACAAATTGTCTAAAATATTAGCCTGCCGTGGCCAATGCTTGAAAAAAAAATCTTGCTTTTTTGTCGTCGTGTAGAAGCGTGCCAGTACTGTGACCGTACTCACTAGCTGCTGTAAAAACAGTTCAAACATAAAACAAATTCAAATGGACGACAACTAGTGTCTGTTGCTATAACATGGACAATGTAAACAGCAGCTCAGAAGGTTCAGAGCATTGGAAGCATTAAGTTATTGGGGAACTCATCAGGAGATTTCGTGAACTAATAAATCAAGTAGTTGACAGAAAACTCCTTAAGAATATGATTTCCCTACACAATGATTTTCGGAAAGCTACACCATGAAACTTAGAAAAGTAAGAAGTGAAGTAAGTAACCAAGAAGCCATATGATCTCTTAAATGAAGGAACTTTATAGGATAATACGATGGATAGTGAACAGATATTGTGCGGAAAATATTGACCCCAAAATGGAACCCATGACGGTCTTCTAAGCAAAAGTCTAACTCATGGAAATGTAGATTCATTTCAACTTGGACAGAAAGTACAAAGGCCGTAATGCTACAATATTACCTGATAGTCAGGCCACAATCGAAGAAATCGGGTTTTATGAGAGTAAATCGAAAATAGTATGAGATTGTCTAAGGAAACAGATTTAGCAAAAGGCAAGCAGAGGAGAGCTTTCTCACCTTTCAGAATCCTTTTGTAGAGTGGTGGCGGATGTTTGGAAAGATAGGTCCAACGAAAGTAAAGATAAAGAGAGGCAACGATTCAGCTCAAACCAAGTAAGTTTGAGTTTGAGGCAATCAAAACATTTGTTGGAAAACTATAGTGAGACGAAATTTCAGTTGTACATCCGGCTATGCAGGGGTAACATGAGGTTGGTAACTGATAAATTAATGGGACTCTAAAGGAATAGAGTGCTGTCTCGATTCTTAGTACGTATGGATTCTGTGCCGATCATCAGAACACTATCTTGGTACATTGGCCTTAACGAATGCAAAGTAGGTGCTAGGCAAGCAATTGGGAAACAGCACTCTAATATTTGTGACGGCTGTAGGCTTGTGGGAGACATTATAGGGATACCTTTGAAAGTTTGAGGAGACTACAGCAGAACATATGGCAACAGTAGTAAGTCTCCTCTACACTATAGTAATAGCACCCCGCCTTAAAATATGAATTATTATGCCTCTTTAATCATTATTTACCCTACCATTATAAAATTTACCATAAAAAATCAATTCAATTCCTAAAGAGAGGCTTTGTTCTGAATCGAATCAATTGCTACGGTTGTTGGAAATATTCAGAAAAAAATTTGAAATACTTTATGCCTCTCGAATCATTTATGGTAGGGTAACATTATAAAATTTACCATAAAAAATCAATTAAAATCAATGCAAATTTAATTTGAATGCTTGCATAAGCAATATTTGAGAAAAATTCCATGATTTTGTAATAAAAATTCAGAAAATTTTTAGAATTTCTGTAGAAATCTTTTAAGGGAAAAGATTCAGAGTTAAAGAAACCAACATGAAGTTCCTGATCGTTGCTGTAATTGCTATTCAATTGATGTTGACAGTGGCTATGGCTGCAATCGAACCAGGATTTCCAACTACCACAAGATCAACAAGGCCACGAGGACATATGGTATGATGAAATACCTTTGAATTGTTTTTGTTAAAATTCAAAAATAATGATGAAATAAATGCCTGACTATTGCCGAATAATATTACAAAGAAACTATTTATAAAAGCTTTTTCTTAAAGCCTTAAGTCTTTTCGATGATACTTGTTTTAGCTTCTCTACTTCGTTCTTCTTCTCGGCATCACAGCCTTTGGTGAATCATGGTTTCCACAACTATTTTTCTTTATAATTTCTTGTTCCCATAATTCTTCAGCTTCAATTTCTACATCATCTACCGCATCGAGTGTCCATCATGTCTATCGTATCGTCCCTTGCACTACCACATTATTAAGCTAGTTTTCAGGCTAAAATCGTACGGTGATATACACATACTTACCGTCCATAAAGCTAGCAAAAGATCTCTAGAAAATGTGTCTATAACATAACATAGTCATTACAACCCTTCAGTTAGGCTTACGACCTACTTTCTCACACCACTTATGCTGTATCTGTTGGGACCTTTAGTTCGCTATAGATTTTTGGGAAATTTTTCGTGAGGCTTTTAATTTAATAAATCGCAGCTACTTGGCGGCAATTGACATCACCATTCAACATTTGCAGCAATGCATTGATTATGGCAAGTTGCACCATCCTGTTGAAACCCTACATCATTCACATCAATGCCATGGAACGCATACAAAACATTCGGTTATCATGGTGCGATAGGTCTCTCCATTGACCTTAATGAGTATGGCATTCTCATTTTTAAATCTGAGCCTATGATGCACGGCAAACAGTCACTGGTAATGAGTGCATTGCCTCCTGTAAGTCCATGTGTAAGTTTTCTGAGCCCAAATACATTAATTTTGCTTATCAACGTACCCAACAAGATGAAATTGAGCTTCAGCCGTAAAAAGATTATTATTTGGCAAAATCGACATCATCGGGCTGTTTCTGATTTCCTATCTATCTAAGCGAAGAACGAAGCTAATGGTTATGCGGTTTCAACTCATGAACCAATTGAACAAAATTCTACTTAAACTGGCGCTTATTCTTGAGAACGATGACGAGTTGATGCCAATGAATTCTCACACATACTCTCAGCTACTGCTTCGCTATTTTCGGTTGTATGCACTGTAACGACATGCATCACGTCTTGGCGTATCAATAATGAAATCAGTTTCACGAACTTTAGTAATAAACTTAAATATACCTGGGCATTGTTGGTCCTCTTCTGTGACCAAATTTGTTTTCTACGACATTTTCTACGACATTTTCCGACCAATTTCCAATTGTTTTGGAAATAAATTTCTTTCAGCAGAAATCTGTTGAGTCACCAAAGCTAGGGTTTGTACCCTGGCCAATTCACCACCTGCTAGACCACAACGACAGAGATTATGTGCCCCACATCGAAAATTGTCCAAGAATGCCTGGTAGAGACGATAGCAAAACATGCGTTAGTTACCATTGTTTTTGGGCATGGGGACTTCCAGGTTAACAACAAGACTGGCATACTTGCTAAAGCGGGCAATTTTTAAGTTCCTACATGATACTGGCGCTGCTCTACAGAGAGATAAGCAAATGGTCTCACAAGACATTCTTTCATTATCAAATGTTAGATGGAATAATAGAGTCTCCTTTATACAGTGGGTCTCCTGACTCATGTATAGAACCAATAGGTGTGAAAAGCTAAGCCTTAATCCTGACTGAAGGATTGTAATGATCCATTATGTATGTGTGTATGTATGTAGATGCAATAGTTGAGCCACTTGTAGAGACGCTAGACAGATCTGCCGCGACATAGAGAGATATAGAACAGATTTTGCATTGAATCTATCAAAATTCAACCTAAGGAACCCAATAGAGGTGCTAACAAAACACTGGCCTCTAGGGGTTAACGTAATGAAACTGAGAATACCTCTTACCGACCTCTGCAGAAGATTCAACGACAAAGTAAAAGAGCAGACCATTGAACAACTTCTCTATCATTGTCCGGCACATGGTAACCTAAGAAAAAGACTTCATGCGACAAAACTAGTCAAACCAAAGGCGATTTGAGAAAAATCCGCAACTTTATAAGACTCTCAGGATGTTTGACAGATGCCAATCAGGGGATATAATTAAGACGGTGTTAAAGCACTGTAAACTCGATTTCTGGGAGTAAATAAAATCGCAATGAAAAGTTTCTGAAAAATTAGCCGCTCATGTATAAAATTAACACACACAACATAGCTAAGATGGGAAACTAGGTCGTAATCCTGACTGAATGGTTGTAATGACCAATTGTGTAACCTGATTAAGCTTTATTTGCTTTGAGATGAAATATGGATTTCAATCCGCTGAATAGGGACAGATGACCATGTTGTATGACAATGTTATGATATAAAGGACATGATCAGTTGCAAGTGTTCTTAAAGGCATTTGTTTAAATTAACACATGATTTGTGTAACGTAACAGAACGAGCCTACTTTTGCTGTTGAAACATTCTAGATTCCACACTAAACAGATGGTAATAATACGTCATGTTAACTTGCCGTTGTCTTGTAGTTAGCATGTTGGATTATTAGACATGAGGCCAAGCTTCAAACCTCAGGTCAGACATCTTCGCCAACAGAATGAAATATGAAGAAAATATTTCTTCGGTGACTGCCTCTCAGTAGATTTTTGGGAAATACTCTGAGAGTAAAAAAAAATTGTCATGAAAAAATTCCTCAGAAATCCGTTGTTCGGAGTTGGCTTTAGACTACAAGTTCGAGCGCTCAAGTATGAAATGAACAAACACAATATAAGTGATGTGAGATGCTAGATTGTTTGTCACAACGGGCCGCTATGCATGCTCAACTGAGCTTTTTGATATCAGAGGCTACCACTGCGACCTAGCTGGATTGTAATCCAGGCTAAAAGTTAAGTACTTAAGTACTTAGTAACCCCTATGTCGCTCCTGAACACGTCAAACTATGGTAAAATTTAATTATAAAACACACAAATTCATGAGGAACATTTAAAATGTTTGTCCTTTGTTTACATAATTATTTTCTTATTATTCTCCTTCCAGGAAATTAACATTTTTTTTCTTACGTTCTATGGAAAAAAAGCAAGAAAATTTCCAACTTAAAAATTTAATTAAAATCTCTGTATTCAGAAAATTGGTAGATGACAGGCCAATAAACGCCAACGAACCCACAATTCTTTTGAATTGAAAAGTCAAAGCAAACCAAAAAAAAAAAAAAAAAAAAAATAAAATTAAGGAAAGAAAATTACTCTAGCAGAGGGGATGCCATCATTGGAATTGACATTTCCAACTGGGTCTGAAAAACATATCAAAAGGCAATACAGCCACTTACATACTTTATGCAGGCGAGTGTTCCGTACAAATTTTATTTTTTATAGAAATTGTCAAACATAAAAGAAAATCATCATGACACGGGCAAAAAAAAACCTGAACAGAAACAAGGAGTTATGTATGCCATACCAACAAAAAAAAAAAAAAAAAACTGGTGAACGCACCTTGTTCTTTGATTCGTTTTCATTTTGTGTGCCACACATTATTTCATAGAACGTTTCTATTTCTATTTCTTTTCCTATTTTTTGTTTGTTTTTTTGACGTTTTTCAGTGTACAGTATTCAATAATGTCAAATCAAATAATACAATATGGAAGCTGACAACAAAGTGACAATTACTGACAATCTGACAGTGACAGTAGCCGTATTGTATTGTACCAAATCGAAATGCTACACCTTAAGACACATGAATGATGATGCCATATAGGAGACGAACCAACAGGCCAACCATTTTTAGAATGAAATTAAAAAAAGAAGAAGAAGAAGAAGAAGAAGAAGAAGAATGAAATGAAAAAAAATCAACGTCCGGAATAGAAATGAAAAAAAAAGCGTGTGCCTCATATGTATGAGAGGGACGTCATGTCGAGTATAAATGTCAGTTTAAATATTTTCCAATGTCATACATACATACATACGTCTACATATACACATTGAAACATGTCTAGAATGATACAATTTTTATATGAAAGAATAAAAATCGAAACCGAAAGATAGACCGTGTGTGTTAGTGAAGCAGAATTTACTGGGCTTATGCAATGAAAGAAATCTTTACCGACATGATTTCATTTATTTTCTTGCCTTTTTTTTTATTATACATCACGCATCCCATTGTAGTTATTCCTTATGTTGAACGCAATATAATGGAAAACTGGTAAAAGGAAACAACAACAACAAAAACAACAACCACAATAACAATAACAACAATAATAAAAATAATAAAAACTCTGTTTGAAATTGACAGCTACTGACAGTAAAAGAGAATGCAGTTAAGTTGTACTGTCAATAAACTTTCAGATTATGACATTATTTATATGTCAGTTATCATACAATAACAACAACAACAATACCAACAACAATAGCAACAAAACAAGAAAACTACTACTGAGTTAAACAGCCCAATGCTATTAAGCCTGTCAGTTTATGAGCGGCCTTTTAATTTTCACAACAATAAAATGACTTAATGAGACACTCACAACAGCAACAGCAAAAGCAACAACAAAAGCAACAAAAAAAGGTAAACTGATCATAAAAAATATATACACTCATACCCATAGACTGTGTTAGTCTCATCAAGCGTAAGTAGGCGTCTCCTCATAGTCATCACCATCATTGTCTACGGCAACCAGCAACACAGCATCTCAGCATCATGTATAGCAAGTAAATAGTTGTCCTCGTCATGTTAAATGTTAAGTTTATGGCAAGAGGTTGTGCTATGGAGGAAAAAGAATTTAAATACACTGAACAGAAAAATTGCTATACAATGCAACAAAGCTTACAACAAGGTGAAGTTGTCTACTTAAGTACCCTTCGTTATAAGCATGGAATATCGCCTTCGCACTGACTACAGGCAAAGATCGAAAATTATTTGGAGAAATTGTAAAATCTGCGCTAAGTTTTGTATTAATATGATGCAACCACCCTTCAGTCACGATTACAACCTAGCTTCTTTCATCACTTATGATGTGTGTGTTAATTTTATACACGACTGGCTGGACCTACAGTTTAACGTCGACTTCCAACGATAAATTTTTATGAAATTTTTTTCATGGCAATTTTATTTACACTCAGAGTTTTTGCTAGAAATCTGCTGAGCGGAAGTCGTCGAAGAGATATTTCTTCGTATTTCATTTTGATCGAGAGTGTGAACCATGATCTCACATCTAATAAGCGAACACACAACCTACTAAACTACGGGGACTTCTGGGTTTAGAAGTAAACCCAACCAAGCACATACAAAGTCCTTCAATTTCTTACCCCTAGCATCAACGGTTTAGCTGTCGCTCTAACCAATAGCTTCAAAATATTTTGGGATCCCGTTGGACAGTAAACATAACTGGAAATTGAATACATAATTCAGACCCACTGAGTAGGCTACTGCTCTTTATTATTGCAAGAGGTTGGGGATATTAACGCTAAAAATGCATACTGACTATAGAAAGTTGATCGGTTTGGTGATTGGCTTTAGATAACAGCAATCTTCAAACTCGGTTTGAGTGATTATGGCAATACATGACCTTAGGACTGCATCCTCCAAGGCAATGTTTACTATCCTTAACTGGCAACCAGCAGACCTATAGAAGGAACAAGTGGCTGCAAACATTGAAGTGTAGAAGCTAAGGTCCTTAACCAAGCAGACACCGAATACATCGTTTTAGGATAATGGCTAACATATCCTAGGAAACGTCATTTAAGTTTTTGCTGATGCATCCAGATTATATCGCAAAGTCGGATGTGGAATCTCTTTAGAACTTGCAAGATCGTCCTTTAAACTATCAGATTACTGTAGGTAGTTTTTTGGCCGAAATAATGGCTATTGATGCAGGCGTGGGTAATCGAGATACGAGCATATGCACCGATAATAAAAGGAAGGAAGGAGATAGCAGGACATTCAACGTTTATTCTTAATTTGGTTCCTGCGTAGGAGGACACTTGCTAAAGCTGGCACCATGGAAAATTTAAATGAGATTGACGTTCCTCTGCGGGAAACAAACAAATGGAACATCTTCTCTGTCATTGTCCAATACGTTTTGATTTCATTTTTATATGAATAATAAGGCCCCAAAGCGTTAAACGTAATATTTAAGAAGGTGTTCGGAACGCTTCTTGTAGTAGGTGTTCATTTTATACATGAGTGGCGGGACCTACAGTTTAAAGTCGATTCCGAACGGCAGATTTTTTACTCTGAGGTGTTTTTTGAGAGGGCTACTGGGATAAAGTCACCAGAGAAGTATTTGTTTCATATTTCCGTTTTGTTGGACATGTCTGAACTGGGGTTTGAACCGAGGCATCACGTCTAATAAGCCAACACACTATCTACTAGACTACGGCGACTTCATGCATAGCTTCAAGAGATAATAATGAATGCAGGGCATATGGAGAGAACATTGAAACGATAGCACACTTTTTATGTTACTGTTCAGACTTCATAAGCTCTAGATTCCAATATTTAAGGGGAGGAAATTATACCAGACTTATAAGATAATTATACCAGATATCGATAAGATTTCCTTTACGAAATAAGGTCCCAATGGTTACATAAACATAATGGCTTAGATGCATATCGATAACTGAGAGATTTTAAGCCCCCCTGTAATTGATGTGCTGCTCCTTAACCTTACTTTTTGTACATTTTGCTAAAGATTGCAACACTGTGTCAGCTGTAGGCCGCTGCCAGAGTAGACAATATAAGATGGAACTGAAATTACAGCCTATCACAGTGCGTTAAGGGGTGTAGGGCTGTTACTTTACTTCACCTATGCTATGCTGTTTAATTATCAGCCTGATACTGTTGTTTTGTCAATACGAACCTGTTCTTTAGTTAAGTATTTTTAATGCCTCTCTCTCTCTCTCCCTCTCTTTCTGTTTAATAGTGTGTGGATATAAGATAAGCTTAACTTAGCTGTGCAAATAAAAAAGTCTCATTCCCTTAACTAATAAAGTTTAAGCTTTTAAATGCTGTCATAAAATCATTTGACACTTAACATTAGCAGAACTTTTATTTAACAAAGCAAGGCATACATACATACATACATATGTGTGTGTATGAGGAAAAGGAGGATTTGTTAACTTAATTTCTATTTTATTCTCTTTTTGGCTCATCTTCTACCATTTTATCTCATGTTTATGTCAGATTAACTTTAATGACAGCGTAGTGAAAATCAAAATTTCAAAAATCAAAAGAAACTTTATAAACTGTTTTGTATTCAAATTACGAGAGTATGGACATTAAGTGTCAATGAAATCAATTTTCAACTCGTTAATCGGCTAAATTATGATCATACATAAAATATAGCAACAATAACAACAACAAAAACAATGCCTATAATGTATAACTACGGTGGCAGCATGTTTTTTTTAAATTGATCAGTAGGAGGAGGTGATGTTGTAGTCGTGTTAGCACAGCTCTTTGTGGAGATGTGGAGTATTAATCCTCTACATAAAAACAAAATGGAGAGTTTTGTTTTGTTTCTTTTCGTTTGATAGGTATGCTTAAAGACTTTAATGCTTTCTAACTTAATCTACTTAAATGTCATTAAAAAATATTTACGACCAAAAAAAAAAAAAAATTTTTTTTTTCTTTTTATTTTTCAAGAGAATAATTTTTTTATGATTTTTTTTTCTTCTTCTTCTTCTTTTTTATTATAGGAGTACAAGCGCTACTCATACATGGCATATAATTTTATTTTATTTTTTTATTTTTTTTTTTTTTTATTTTTTAAGCTGTCACATGCACTACTTTTGATTTGGTTGTTGTGAAACAATATTCGCCTTTCATTCACTCATTCATTCGTTCACACAATCTCTTCTTTAGGTTGGTTAACGTGTGCCGTTGTGTTCTATTTGAGTTTGTGATACAAAAAAAGAAAATAAAAAAAAGCTTGTAAAAAAACCAAGAGAATTATTTTTAGTCAAGTTTAGAAATCTGTTTGATACCCGTTTGATTGACAGTTTGCAAATTGATTTTCATGTAAATGTCAAAATTTTTTGACAATTTAATCCATAAAAAAAAACAAATAAATTGACGAGACAGTATGGTATAATACGATTGAAGTCTATCAAAGAAAAGAAGTAAAAAATAAAATAAGAATCACGAATTAATTTGGTTGCACATTACTTCCTAGCATACTAGGAAAGAAATTGATCTACAGAAGGCTTAGTAAACGTTATTAAAAGTTCCATTAAAATTAGCATTCTTTAGAGAAATTGCCAGCCACAGCAAGTCGAGCAACTCTCTTCATAAGATTGACGAATGCAATGAAAAATAGAGCCCAGTATTGCTAGCATCACAGAAATAAAAGAAACCTCGAAAGGCAATTTTTCCATAAGAGACACAAAATACCCTCTTTTTCGCCACTGTACTCAAAGATGAGGCACACTTGTTGGGGGTTCTTATTTTGAATAGAAAGCTGCTCTGTAAGGCGAATTTATATAACAGGTGGAAAACCGCACCTATTGTCCTCTATGGTTGTAGAGACTCAGACCTTAGATGATTGATGAGATTAATATATAATGGGTAAACCATCCATCCGTTTAAATTTGTACCCTCGGATATTTCGCATTTGGCAATACTTATGTCATTATATTCTGCCATGAAAATTCATTAAATTTATCTTCACTAAACGTAATGAATTGATTTACGCTTGAGCAACGTTGGAATTTATTGGAAATTTATTTCGAAAACAATGGCAATTGGCCGAATATTGCACGAAAATGTCTCTTTGGTCGCAGAGAGAGAGAGAGAGATCAACAGTGATCGGTATACGCAAGTTTATTTGCTGAAGTTTGTGAAACTGGTTTCATTGTTGATGAGCCAGGACATGAGCCGTTCTTGTACAGTTCGTACACCCGAAAATATCGAAGCTGTGACTGAGAGTGTTTCACATCATCGTTATCAAGGATTGAACAGTTCACGCAACAGTTTTGGTCGAATTTTGCGAAAATATCACGGTATGACGCCTTTCAAAGTTCAGTTGGTTCACACACTTCGTTTTCGCTTCGCTGGAAAGGCCAACGAGAAACTGCAAGATGATTTCGATTTTGTTTTCATCTTGGTAGGTACGTTCATAAGCAAAATTAACGTGTTTGCTTCTAGAAAAAATTCGCATGTGGTCTTACAGAAGCCAATGCAACCATAACAAGTGACTGTTTGGTGCGACTTGTAGAGCAGAGGCGTTATTGGCCCATATTTCTTTAAGAATGAGGACGACGTCACTGGAGACGCCTATCAAACCATGATAACCGAATATTTTGTACTCGTACTTCATGGTATTGATGTGAACGATGTTTGATTTCAACAGGATGGCGCAAATTCCTACACATCTCATGCCAAAATCGATTTATTGCGTCAAATGTTTGAGGCCAATTAATTAGCCGAAATGGTGATGTCAGGTGGCCACCAAAAAGTTGGGATTTGACGCCGTTGGACTATTTTCTATGGGGGCACTGTTAAAGAAAAGTGTTATGCCGAGAAACCAGAGACAATTGAGCAACTGAAGGCCATTCACTCGAAAATGTGCACAAAACTTGAATTAAGTACTGGGGGGCCAGCTGCAGCGGCCATATGAATGAAATATCATACCATTTTTAATCGGAACAATTGTACTTCACAACAAAAGCGTAACTTTGTCAAAATTTTAAACCATTTTTGTTTTATTGGATTTTTAAATTTAAACTTTTCAATCACCCACCCTATAGCATTGAAAAACAATTTTTTCCTGTTTCTCGTCTCCATATCTTCTGCAGAAATCGATTGCGATAAGCAGCAATGACTTTAACAATTACTTGCAGGAGTGTAGTAGGTAGTGTGTGGGGTTATTAGACGTGAGGCCAGATCCAACATCTCCAACAAAACGAAATCTGAAAAAATATTTCTTCGTGGACTTCCTCTCAGCAGCAGAGTTCTGGCTGAGAGAAAGTCCACGAAGAAGTATTTTTTCAGCCAGAACCCTGCTGCTGAGAGCCTCTCAAAGAGTTTATAAAATTCCCATGAAAAGTTTCTCAAAAATTCTGTCTTAAACTGTAGGTCCCGCCACTCATGTATAAAAATTAACACACATAATTTATGCGGTGTGAAAAGCTAGGTCGTAATGCTGACTGAAAGGTCAAGGAAAATAATGAAAATAAAATCCTTCATTGAGATCCAGAAATTTTTCGCATTCCTTACCACCAGACTTCACAAAATTTTAAGAAGCAGTGACTAATATTGTTCATATGTGCCTTACTCCTCTATTTTGTTAAAATTTTGTTTCTTAAATTATGACTTCTTGTCGAATTTTAATGAAAATTGTGTACTTAGCTTAATGACCAACATGCACGCTTAAATGCCCACAACGTATATAAAGAAAGTCACCAACATTTTGTCAACTCTACTGTGTATTGACTGATCTTCTCTCATTATAAAAGCGATTACATTTCAGTCTGTGGTATAAATATTGTCATACAATGATTGATTGTAACTGCTCAGTGAGGTTGTTATAATATTTTGTTTATGTCAACATTATTGACAGAATTTCAATATTAAATATCAATCAATAATTAAGATTTTCAAGGTTGTTTTTTTTATTTTTTTTTTATTTTTTTTATTTTTTTTAATTTTTATCAATTATTTGAATGACTGAGGAATTTATATTTCCAATGAAAATAAAAAAAAAATAAATTAAAAATAAAATAAGATTGTATTAAGAAGTACAAGCCAGTTAATGATTGATTGTGATATGCTCAAATTACAATCAGTCAGTTAGTATTAAGATTTGACTGCTCACACCAATTGTTTTGTTACAAACTACTAGACTACGGCGACTGTACTGAGTGATGGCTTTTATAAACCAGCGGCATCATTACGTGGAAATTCTTGCAAAAGGTGGAACTTTTAAAAGTTTAAATTTAAAAATGCAGAGGAAAAATTTATGAAATTTTGCGAAATTTATTTGTTTGTTGTAAACTGCAATTGTTCCAGTCGTTCACATGGCTGCCGTGGCTAGCCTCACAGTACCTCATTCGCTCGGACCAATGTTCTTGCACTTTTTCTAGTGAATAAGGTCGTATCTCAGCAATGGCAACGTAAATTTTGGCCTTCAAATGATCAATTGTGTCTGGTTTGTCGGCATTACACTTTTTTTCCCCAATATAATAGAAAATAGTCCAACGGTGTTAAATCTCAGCTTCTGGGCGACCAATTGATATCACCATTTCAACATTTGGCGCAATAAATCGAATGTGGCATGAGTTGTGTAGCAAGTTACACCATCCTGTTAAAACCAAACATCGTTCACGTCAATACCACGAGGAGTTACAAAAAAAAATCGGTTATCATGGTACGATAGGCGTTCTCATTTTCAAAGAAATATAAGCCAAACCAGTCACTGGCAATGAGTGCATTGGCTTCTGTAAGACCATGTGTAAGTTTTCTGAGCCCCAAACACGCTTATTTTGCTTATCAACATACTCAACAAGATGAATTTGAGCTTCAGCCATAAAAAAGACTTTTTTTTTTGCTAAATCGACATCATCGTGCAGTTTCTTGTTGGCCCATCTAGCAAAGCGTAAACAAAGCGGATGGTCATGCTGGCTTCAACTCTAGAACCAATTGAACTTTAAAACTTTTTGTTGAGAAAATCGACATCACCGTGCAGTTTCTTGTTTTCCTATCTATCTCAGCGAGAACGATGCTAATGGTTATGCGATTTCAACTCTTGAACCAGTTGAACCTGATAAGGCGTCATACCGAGAACTTCTCACAAAATTCGACGTAACTGATGCGTGTAATGTTCAATTCTTGAAAACGATGACGATTTGATGCTGGTGAATTCTCACGCACACTCTTAGCTACTGCTTCGATATTTCCAGGTGTATGCACTGTACGAACATGCTCATGTCTTGACGTTTCAATAATGAAACCAATTTCACGAACTTTAGTAATAAACTTGAGTATACCCGGGCACTATTGTTTCTTCTCTGTGACTAAATTTTTTTGTACAATATTTTCGTGCAATTTCCGTGCGATCGTCTTTGTCTTGGAAAATAATTTCCAATAAATCCCAAAGTTGCTGAAGCATAAATCGATTCATGACGTTCAGTGGAGATAATATCGAATTTTCGTGACAGGGTAGAATGACAACTGCAGGGCCAACGAGCTCGCCAGTGCTGATGCACTCGTTTCGAAAACCCCCTTAAACCGCTTACTGCGGTTAAATTGCATTCGGAGAAAATTCTTTCGAGACGCCAACCAATCCTGGGTCAATGAGGGCTCAATTGGACCTCGACCGGCTATCTGAATTTATCGTAACGCCATCTCGATCACAGTGGCCATGTTTATAGGTAATGGTGTTATAGTAAGACACGCGGAAAAAATGCAGCTCCCATTTAACGACTTTTACTGGGGCTGTAGATCTGCTGAGTAAGAGGAAACTGTTAGCCACTGCCTTTGTCTCTCTTGTGAGATGCTAATATAACTTATTTGCCTTTCCAATTCTTGTCAGCTTAAGGAAGCTATCATCCATTGAAATCAAGGATATAATTACGTTTATTAAACTTTCAGGATGGTTTTCCAATGCAGGGTAGTCGTGCTTTTAATGTGCAGCCCTTGCGCTGACCAGCTTCTTCGCTGTTTCATTGAACTCGATTAGTACAGGGACTGCTTTTATCTGTGGCGTCACAACGGGACGCAATGCATAATCTAGTGAGCTTTGGTAATCAACGCTACCACTTTGATGTAACCTAAGTATTGCCAAATTCGAAATAACCGAGGTTACAAATTAAAACCGATAGATGGCTGATCCGATATTATGATTATAATTGCAAAGGCAGGGTTAAGGGAACAGGGTTCCATGAGTGTATTGCGGACTTTTTCATTTCAAATGGAGGCATTAAACTGAAGGGACCCATGTCACCATGCTAGTGATAGTATAAATCTATTGATAGGCTATTGCAGTAGTAGTGGGAATACGTAGAAACTTATGCCACCTGCACATTTCTCATCAACTGAGTTCGATTACTGAGATTAAACTGACTTAAAATCCAGCATACAATAATTGTGGCGTAAAGCGTTCCGCTATTACAATTTTACATGCAAATTTTAAAATGCTTTACAACAACTGTAAGATACTATTGTAACATCCATCAATCGTATCAATAACATCCATCATTAAGTGTCAATCTTTATTTCTAGTCGTCATGCACTTGAATAAGATACAATCATCGATCGCAAAAACCATTTGTTGTCAAAGCAAAGCTTTTGTCAAAATGTATGCGAATTTGCAATTTTGTTGTTTTTTTTTTTTTTTTGTTTTACGATTTTATTTTTTAATTGACATGTAAATAACAAAAACAACAAATACAAATACAAATACAAACAATTTTCATTTTTTTATTGTCATTAAGGCCCCCCCCTTAATGCTGCTGTAACACGGAGATGGGCAAACATATCAATTGTAAAAATAAGGGAAAAAGTACGAGAATACGAGTGTAAAATCACGTTTTAATGATTTATTGAATCGTTTTGATTTAATACTCTCCACTAAATCACTGGAATTTGAAATGTTTAATGAATTGTTGAATGTTATTTACATTTTAATTAATTTCTACACACAAAATTTGTGTTTCATTTTCGTTTCATCATATTTCACTTGTACACAGCACGGCAAAAACAAAAACAAAAAAAAAAAACAAAAAACGCATTTGATGATCGGTCGACTTCAAAGGCCTGTATATGATCAAAGCTGTCATTACAGATCACCAGGCGGTCTTTGATCTTATGACCGCCAAAGCTTTTGTAAAAAAATTTCTACACTGTAATACACTACAAACAACAACATAACATTTCCTAAAAAAAAACTAATCATTCCCTATATTGTTGCTGTTGTTGTTGTTGTTGTTGTATTTAAATTTAAATTTTACACTCGTTTGTCCATCAGTCAACGCCTTTGTTGAATGTTTTTCTTTCGAAGAAACAAAAAAAAAAAATACGACCTGAGAAGAAGGATTAATTTTTTTTTTTTTTTTTTTTTTTTTTTTTTTTTTGTAGAAATAATTGCTTCGACTGTGTAATATTCGAAGATACAGATTAGCAGCTAAAATATGGGGGAGAAAGGAAAGAAAAACAATCGATTGAGTTATGAACGCAAATGGTCGACTATGTCATGCACTATACATGACCGTCAACATGTAATTCAATTTGATAATGAAAGATGCGCTCGCAATAGTGCTAAAAAGCCAATAATTTATTGAGTTAGTCTAGGCTCAGGTACATACTTTTACAGTATGATCATGATCTAGCCTGACAGCATGCTTTACAGCGTCAAAAGGTTGCCGGAAACTTGTCTTTTTTAAGTCGATTCTTGGAAACAAATTTTTGGCTAAAATTTGATTCATCTTGACTGACTCACGTTAAATAGCGCTAAACGCAGAAATTCCCAAGCAATTGGACATTTTTGTGTGAAATATTGCTTATTGCAATGCACTTCCGCCTTTCGCAGAAAGCTCTCCATGGCAAAGTTGAAGAGGTCACTTGATAATGCATCGCCTCGTCTAAGACCTTGCAATTTATCAAAAGGTTCGGAGAGTTCCATTGCCACCTTGACGAAGCTGCAGCAGTTGCTTAATGTCATTCTGCATGGGCTTACCAGTTTCGCAGGAATACGGAACTCAGACTTTGCAGGAAAAGCACAATTCCTTGGGACTATGGAAGGCTGCCTGATAGTCGACAACAGGACGGTGTGTGCCGACTTTATTTTTCCAAAAAAGAATTCTTTTATCTTGGCCTCGTCATTATCAGCAAAACTGATGTCAGTCTTGAGGATACCTCTTACCAACAGGTTTTATTATGATCTCAATAGACAATTGATTAGCAGAGACCTCTCTCGTGTGACGAAACTTATGCACTACAGGTCGTTCAGATCCCCTACGTTTCTTTATGGCACAAAAGTATGGACGCTAACAAGCATCGATGCAGCTGTCTAGAAAGTACTCCTTTTAAAGATGCAATACGTTTCGTTAGAAAAGTGCTACGTTTCGATTAGAAAAGTGCTACGTTTCGATAGAAAAGTGCTACGTTTCGATAGAAAAGTGCTACGTTTCGAGTAGAAAAGTGCTGACATTTCGAAAGAAAAGTGCTACGTTTCGTTAGAAAAGTGCTACGTCGATAGAAAAGTGCTACGTTTCGGATAGAAAAGTGCTACGTTTCGATAGAAAAGGACTACGTTTCGATAGAAAAGTGCTACGTTTCGATAGAAAAGTGCTACGTTTCGATAGAAAAGTGCTACATTTCGAAAGAAAAGTGCTACGTTTCGTTAGAAAAGTGCTACGTTTCGATAGAAAAGTGCTACGTTTCGATAGAAAAGTGCTACGTTTCGATAGAAAAGTGCTAGCTAGTGTAGCGTATTAAATTCCAGCGGCTTTGCCAGCTCGGCTATGTCGTTTGGTTGGAAGACTATGTTCCTGTGAGGATGTGTCTCCAGATAGTAATGCATGATTAACCCATCCATGTTGTGTTGGGTGTCAATTTTTTCAATGACTGGAGGGGCTTACTATTTTATGTCGATTCCGAACGGAACATTTGTAAAATTTTCATGAAAATTTTATTTACTCTCAGAGCTCTTCCAGAAGATTTCTGAGAGAATATTTATTTCATTTATATTTTGTTGTGTGCGAAATGTCTGAGCCAGGATTTGAACTAAGAATTCACAATTCATTCTATGCTGGACTACGGACTATGGACTTTGATGATTTAAAACACCCATTGACGCCATGATATGTGTATGTGGTGCTGGACTACGTTTACTTTAAATACTTAAAAGACAGTATTGACAGCATTATGTATGGAATATGAAATCACTCAAATGTCCGCCATGGACTTTTTAATTGTAAAGTATCCGAAATGTCCAAATTTCTCTGACTCTGGCCCATAAGGCAAGTGTAATTGCACCGCATCGGTTATGTTTTCTTTGAGAGTTGCTGTGATTTGTATGCATACTCCTGGGAAACTGAGGAAACCCCACAAGGAAAAATCTAACGGGTTTAAGTCGCTCGATCTCATTGGACAATTTACATCATCACCACGTGAGGCAATCATGCCTTCAAATCGCTCATGCAGAATTACTTTCTTTTGAAACCTCATTCAATTGAGGCTAAAGGAAGTTGGTAACCTATGCTGACAGTAATCGTGTAACCAAAGTCATTTTCAGGAGCCGCCGTGGTCTAGTAGGTAGTGTGTTGGCTTATCAGACGAAAGGCCAGGATTCAAATCTCCGGTCAGACATCAAAACGAAATATGAAAAAAATATTTCTTAGGCGACTTCCTCTCAGCAGATTTCTGGCAAAAACTCTGCTGAGAGCTAAATAAAATTCCATGGAAATGGGTTTCTCAAAAATCTGTTGTTCGGAGTCGACTTTAAACTGTAGGTCCCGCCACTAATTTGTAAAATTAACACACACAACATAAGTGGTGTGAGAGTTAGGCCGTAATCCCAAGTGAAGGGTTGTAATGGCCAATTATGTCTGTAAAGTCGTTCTCAAAAAAAATCTTAACTGATGATGCCACCTCTTGTATCTTATGGGAATTAGTGTCGTTTCAAATTCAGCAATTTTGTTTCGTCCGAAAATGTGTCTCATCGCTGGATATGATTTCTGGTTCACAATTAATGTCAGAGGCTAATCAGACAAGCTATAATCGTCATCGATAGTGACTGCTAGACTACGGCGTCGTGTATAAAGGAACGCTATAATTAGAGAAGAGCTTCGCACTATTTTTAGTTACAAATAGTAGCATAAGCATAGTATTCTTACGTTTCCGTAGGGTGTAATAATATATTCGTTTTGAAATTTTTTTTTTCTATATTTTAATACAACATGTGTTAAAATAGTTGAATTCTTAAAGAAAGTGTTAAACACCATAAATTATTGCTTATTGCTGCTGTTGTTGTTGTTGCTGTTATTGCTAAAATACACCCTGTATTTATATATTTTTGTTTAAATCGATTTTTATTGATGAAATCGTTTGATGGATCGATGGTTGTTTTTCGTTCACGTACAAGTGATAAACAGACATGTTTATTTCATTTTCATTTTCATTTTCATTTCAAATTTTCTCGCATTTGATCCAGTAAATAGATTAAAGACTTTTCATGATTATTTTCAATAAAATTCCAAGAATTTTGCATTAGATTTTCGATCATTTTTTTTTTTTTTTGATTATTTTTTTGTGAATTTTATTTATATTTTGTAAAAATGGAAATTAGTAATCGTATGTTATCGAAAAAGAAAAAAAAACGAATTATTTTTTGCTTGATTGATCGATTGAATCAAATCGATTAGTAACGATATCTGTTTGAAGTCTAAAAATCTAAGGCATGTCAGGAATTATTTATTATTTTCTCTTTTTTCGAATGTAAAAAAAAGCTTTGTTGTGTTCTAATTTGTGGATTGCACGCCAATGAAACTGTTGGTTCTTTTCAAGTCACACAACTTTCGACCTTCTCGTAGGAATCTGGGATTTGCTCAGACAGTGCGTGTCCCATGGATGGAAATAAATGACAGTATTAGTATCAATGCTGAAAGATAGCAGGTAGCCATCCAGATGTGTGTGTCAGTGCATATTATGTTGTTTCTTGTAGGTTTTTAATCAGTCACCCAACTTTCGACTTCCTCATAGGAATCTGGAATTTACTCAGCCACTGTGTGTCTTATCGATGGACATAAATTGCAGTATTGCGTAGCCAAATTTGCTGAACGCAGTAATTGTGGTAACAGCTTGTTGCTTTGTATTCAAGCGCATTGTCATGTTGCCAAGTTACCTTGACTGGACTCTAGTAGGTTTTTAATCAGTCGCTCAATCTGCAACCCCTTTTCAGGAATCTAAATGCGGTGAACACAAATGGTAGGCTTAAGTAGCCAAATTTGTTGAACAAAGCGTTTGGGGTAGCAGCTCCCAGTCTAATAATTTTGCTTTGTATTCAGGCGCATTGTCATGTTGCCACGTTACTTTGATTGGTTTTTAATCAGTCACACAATTCGCGTTCTCCTTGTAGGAATCTAAGTGCTGCTCAGCCCCTACGTGTCCCATCCATGAAAACAAATGGTAGTCTTAAGTAGCCAAATCCACTGAATACAGCATTTAGGGTAGCAGCTGCCAGTCCAATTAATTTCCTTTGTGTTCAGTTGCATTGCCATGTTGCAAAGTTACATTGACTGGACTCTAGTAGGTTTTTAATCAGTCACACAATTTGCGACCTCCTCATAGGAATCTAAGTGCTGCTCAGTCCCTAAGTGTCCCATCCATGAAAACAAATCCAATTTGCGTCCTCCTTATAGGAATCTAAGTGATACTCAGCCCCTACGCGTCCCATAGATGAAAACAAATGGTAGCCTTAAGCAGCCAAATCTATTGAATACAGCGTTTTTGATAGTAGCCCCCAACCAATGCTTTTATTTTGTGCTCACTTGCATTGTCATGCTGCAAAATTGCCTTCGCGGGTCTTGTAGCTTATTCTAGCAGCTTGTTGATCAATTCAGGGTTCAAATCAATTGATTTTATTTATGGTTCAAATTGATTTGTTGTACATAGCGATCTGTATTAATGTTTGCACCATGTTTGAAGAGCTCCTGGTACACCAAACCCTTCTGATTCCATCAGACTCACAGTATTTTCATTCGGCAGGAAGGACAATTGCAAGAGAGATCGCAGTTTAACCCATGAATTTTTTTCGTGATTTTTTTCGAGGAAAATAAATTCATTGTTTCTTGCCAGAAGTCGCCGTTATCTAGTATATAGTGTGTTAACTTATTAGACATAAGGACTCGATTCAAACCCCAAGATCAAACATCTTTCTTTGACGACTTCCTCTCTCAGCAGATTTCTGCCAATAACATGAGAGTTAATCTGAGATACCATGAAAAGTTTCTCAAAAAATCTGTAGTTTGGAATCGATTTTCAACTGTGGGTCCCAGCACTCTTGTATTAAATTAACACACACATCATCAGTGGTGTGTCAAATTAGGTTGTAATCCTGATTGGAAGATTGCAATGGCCAATTGTATATGTACTGTATGTACGTTCCTTGCCAGCAACAATTCACTGAAATACTGTTTTGCTATCGTCTCTGTAAAACAAAACTTCAAGAAAATTTTTGAGTTCTTCATCTGTCTGCCATCTTCAATTTAAGTGGCAATCTTTTCTCCTGGCTTCTGAACGGCCAAAAATTGTTTGTTGTGCAGCATTTAACATTTGTGCCATTTTTTCTGCCTCATAAAGCATCATCTTCATTCAATATGATTTGCAATCCATGGTTCTCATTTCTCAATTCAAAATTGTTATCTTTGAACTGTCGAACCATCGTCTTTCGCATATGACTTCTGATAGAACATGATTACCATCACCATGCCTCGACAAGCATTCAATGCGTTTCTCCAGTACTTTTCTTCAAATTAAAACAAAACAAAAAAATTATGCTTTTCGCAAATCATTGATTTCTGATATGCTGATCATGCTTAATCAAAACCACAATAGATCGAGTGTTTTGCGCATTTCAAAAATGATGATTTGGACATCAAAGACAAAAGTTTCTTGCAAAAACTCTAAAATTGACATGAAAAAGTTTCTCAAATAACTATCACTCGGAGTGGACTTTAATTTACCACTCACGTATAAACATTAAGAAACACAACACAAGTGGTGTGAGAAGCTAGGTTGTAATCCTGACTAAAGAGTTGTAATGATCAATTCTTTATATACGTATGTGGCAAGAGTTGAAACGAAGAGCTTACAAAATCATTAGATGTGACTCAAGGATTGCTGGTAAACAAGAATAAAATGATAAAACAAATCGAAAGCATTTGGTTCATTAAGACCTGGGATTTGATACGCTACTTGGTATTCCCTTGCAGTGATTGTAATAAACTTTTCAAAAAATTTATAATAAATGAGCATAGCTGGCTCGCATTTTTTTAAACTTCCTACTTTTTGAGTGGCGCAATCGTTAGGCATGACTCAAGCAGCCATTTCAGAGCGTTTAAAAGCAACAGCATTCAATCGTTCAAGAGCATTATAGCTGGGTGCAATATGAACTGAAGCTAAAAGACGATTTTACATGTCTGAACTGTTGTTTGATCACTTTAAGAAAAAACCACTTCTACAGCAAATTATCACAGGCAACAACCAAATGGATTCATTACGGCAACACTAAGCTCCAGAAATCAGATGTCAGACACATGCAGCAATGCAAATCTGCTGCCAAGCAGAATATCCATTGCACCCTCAGAGTGTCATCCATTATGAGCAGCCAAGACCGCGCCAGTCTGTGACGGAAGACCTGTACAGACTACAATTAATTCGTTTGAAGCAAACATTAATCGAAAAACGTACCAAACTGCTGGTTGATCACTTTTAGAAAAACACATTTCTGCATCAAATTATCACAGGCGACAAAGAATTTATGCATTATGGCAACCTTAAACTCTAGAAATTAGATGAGAAGGTCTAGCAAAGAGAAAAATCTACAACCAAGCAGAATATCCTCGATAGTGGTCTATATTTAGCGGGCTCCGAAAAGAATCATCCATTATGAGCAGCTAAAACCGGACCAGTCTATAATGGGAGGCCTGTACAGACAACAATTTATTCGTTTGAAGCAAATACTAACCGAAAAACGCACCGAATATGCAAACAGACATGAGCTTGTTATATTCCATCTTCTCACCTTCACCTCACCCATCGAGTAACTCATTTCCTGGCATTTCTGACTGTCATTTCTTTCGTTTCATGCAGAATGCTTGCAATGAAATACGCTACAGTTCCGAAATATTAGAAATTGTCTCGATTCATTCTCTGCCCCGAAAGTCGGGAGGGCTTTTTTTTAGAATGAAATCCATAATTTGCCTAGGAAATGGGAAAAGTCATGGCTTCCGCTGAACAATGCTTTGCATGGCAATTTCTTATAAAAACTATCCAAAGCTATTCCAAGAATCACAAAAAATACTTTGCTTATGTTGACATGTAACCTTCAAATCATTAATTAGGGAAACCAAAAAGGGGTTACTTTTTTAACCATCCTACTGAACACAATCTATACGCCTTTCAGGTGTAACTAGGCTTTAATCAAAAGTCCTTCTGAATACTCGTTTTTTTTTTTTTTTTGTGTTTTCTACTTCTTCTTATTACAACGACAAATATTTTATTTCAATGGTAATGCGAAAAAAAATTTCTTGTAGGCTTGGGTTTTTTTTTTTTTGTTGTAATCCAGTACAAGCACCCTCCTCTCTGTTTTAAGTTATAGTCGTACTGAATGGAGATGACTTGTCAAAAATGTCATACAAATTGCTTTGCCATAAGAGTTTTCAACTCTCATACAATACGATACGATACGATATGTTACGTTACGTTACGTTATGATGCGATACATTTAGACATGTGCGTTTGAGTATCGTTATAAGTGCTGGTATGAGAGGATGTGGTCGATGTCAGGGTACTGTTGCTGTTAGCAATTGCAGTCATGTGTGAAAAATGTTATTAGAGTTGCTGTCAGTTTTTTTCGTATAATAAAAACACATTTTCTATGATATCTCCTCTTGCACATACATATACTACACACAATGGTTAGCAGATGCTTAAAGGAATGAATTCTTTGATTGTGATTTTAAAAAGTTTACTTTGAAAACACTAAGGGAACTGCAATAAGACAACTACACTGGAATGATATGCTGAAACCTCGAAGACTTATCAAAATCATCGAGTTTTTTCGCTTGAAATCCAACGAATACGTATATTCCAGTGTCTTGTTTTCAATTCACTCTCTCATATGAACAAATATTCTCTAGTAGATGTCAGATGTACTCATATTATATTGTGTACAATAGAGAACAGGAATAAAAAAAAAAAACACACAAGAATTGAGAAAGAAAAGTGTCATTTAATGGTTAATGTTATGTGATGATGATGGTGAATGGTGAATGGTGAATGGTGAATTGTGAATGGTGATGGCTATGGCAATGGGGTGATGATGGGCGTTAGTTGCAAAGCACTCAAGTATTGTAAAGAAAAATATCCATACACCCATATGTCATCTCATATGTATGTATGTATGTATGTATGTATGTATGTATACATGCATAAATTTATATATTTTTACGTACAGCATGTATGTATGTATGGTATGGTATGTTATGGTATGGCATGAAAGCAAAAGATCAAAAGGAACAAGAAAATTAATTTAGCAAGCTTTCAATTATATGCCACAAACATAAAAACCAAATAACAAAAATGTAATATGGATTGTATGACATGACAGCTCAACTCTTGCCACATACAGACATACGTACATACATACATATGTATATATACATACGCACACACACACACACATAAAATATTTTGCACATTCAACTTAAAAGAGAAATTCTATACCACAAAACATAAAATACAGGCATCACTACACTACGTACATACATACATACATACATACATTCATAAATATGTACGTCTGTATGCCACATAAAACTGAAAAGTGTTGTAAGATTTTGTTAACGAAAGTGTGGTTGATAGAAATTGGTATGCCGTATGCTTGCAGGTGAAATATTGACCTGCACGTCTTATTTACTGGCTTTAATACATGCAAACAAACTCTATTTGGCAAGTTCTAGAATATTTTAATTACAATCATGCAAAATTTTTGACTTTTAAATAAATTTTATTGAATAGGATTGCTGGTAAACAAGAATAAAATGACAACACATATCGGAAGCATGCGTTTTGATATGCTACTTGGTATACAGTAATAGCGACGGTACTAAACTTTCCAAAGATTAGCTTGGTTTTAAACCATTTTATAGTAACTAGAGGTTGACTACTTTGAACCCGTTCGATAACTTGCATTTTTTTAAACTATCTACCCAACTATGTGTTAAACATTTCAATAGCAGGTGGAGACAATTCCTTGTGAGTTGAACAATCATTAGGCATGACTCAAGCAGATATTTCAGAGCATCTAAAAGCAGCAGTATTTCTTTAAAAGCAAGATAATTGCATGCAACATGAACTGAAGCTGAAAGACGATTTTGCGCGCTGCTATTTGATCATTTTAAGAAGAAAAAGTTATTTCTGCATCTAAGTATTACAGGCGACATAGAATGTACGCATACGGCAATCTTAAACTCTAGAAATCAGTTGAGAAGCTCAAGCAAAATCTACAACCAAGCGGAATAACCATTGCATCCTTGGTAATGCTCTATATTTAGTGGAGTTAGATGGATGCCATGCATTATAAGCAGCTAAAACCGCACCAGTCTACAACGACAGACCTGTACAGCTAATAATTAATTCGTTTGAAGCAAGCGCTGGCTGAATAACGCTCCGAATATGTAACCAGACATGACGCAATTATATTCCATCTTTTCACCTACACCTCACACGGCGTATAGCCCATCTCTTGCTACTTCTGACCACCATTTCTTGTGATCAATACAGAATGCCTTCATGGCATTGATCAATGGAATACACTTCAGTTCTGCAGTATTAGAAATTGGCTCGATTCATTCTTTACCACGAAAGTCGGAAAGATTTTTTAGCATGGAATCCACAAATAGCAAAGGCAATGGGAAAAGCCACTACTTTCGATGGAGAATGCTTTGAATGGCAAGTTCTTTCAAAAAACTATCCTCAAAACCATTTATTGGATACAAAAGTGATCAGTTTTTAAGTTTTTCTACCAATATCTGACAGAAAATTTAAGCAACTGATGAATTGCAGCTTTCGTAATTGCTGCTTATGATTACCCTACAATTAGCTTTGCTTTCACGTAGGTTTTGTTGCTAGTAGACACCTGATTTTTCCAAAATATGCATTTCAATCACATAACAAAAGTGTTTCGTCTATCAAATCAATTTGAAGATCTGTTTTCATTTCATCGCGTCTTAATTTGTGAATTCTACCCTGCCTTTCAATACAGACTTCCAAAGTTTGTCTGTTGATAACAACCTTGTGTTGGAACTTCATCTATCAAATTAGTTGACATTTATTCACGTTGTTTTATCAAACCACCATGGTTATAGCATTCAACGCAACGTGCAAAAATAAAATTGTTTGATCAAAATGGCTGTTCTGTTCGGACAATGTATCGTTTGCTTTTTCCGCTTTACAGTTGCCATAATCGTCTTATCGAGAAGGCTTTTTGCAATGTATTGTACATGAATACGAGTCTACTGGATTAGTAAACGATCGAATGACACCTACCTCTGCGACAAAATGGAAAATCTGCCCAAAACATTGCCGCTGCCGGTAGTAATGTCCAGAACAATCTGAGACAGTCGATTACAAGTCGCTCGAAAGACCAGAATTTGGCGAATTTTGTGTAACAACTTAAGCCTGAAGTCGTTGTAGCACAGTGAGAGCGGTGTATTGGCTTATTAGAAGTGAGACTTCTGTTCAAAGGACATCCTTCAGAAATCCCGGACAAAGCAAAATATGAAAAAATATTTCTTCGGCCACTTGCTCTCAGCAGATTTCTTGCAAAAACTCTGAGAGCAAAATAAAATTGCCATGAAAAGTTTCTGAAAAATCTGGCGTTCGGAGTTGACTTTAAACTGTTGATCCTGACACTCAACATGCACGCAAAATAAGTGGTACGAGAAACTAGATTGTAATCCTGGCTAAAGTGTTGTAATAACCAGTTATGTATGCTTGTATGAATGTACAAAATTTAATTTACCCAAGGACGTAGGTTCGTTAGTTTTTCCTGAAACATTGTCTCCAGCGATGAGGCCCACTTTGAGATAAATGGGTACGTAAATAAAACAAATTGTAGAATATGAGGTGATACTAATCCACTTCAGATCCAAGATTGTCTAATGCTTCTGGAAAATATTCACTGTTTTGGTGTAAATTTTCGTTGACGCGTCCTTTTCTTTCTAAGCGATGTTGGTCAGGCCATCACTATCAGCGGCGAGCATTACTTGTCTATGAATATCAACTTCTATTGACCTGACTTCAATGATATGGACACCAACGTCAGTCTTGGAGTCTAGTAAGTCGTGTGTTGGCTTATTTGATCCAAGAAAGTAGTTCAAATCCCAGGTCAGACATATCAAACAAAACGAAGTATGGACAAATATTTCCTTGGAGGACTACCTCTCAGATAATTTCTGGAGAAATCCTTGAGAGGAAATCAAATTGCCATGAAAGAGTTTCTCAAAAATCTGTCATTTGGACTAGACCTTAAACTGTAGGTTCCATCACTCATGTATAAGAATTAACACACAACATTTATAGTGACAGGAGCTAGGTCGTAATCCTGTGTTGAAGAATTGTTATGACCAATTATGTAGGTATGTAGGTATGTACACAAATGAAAATGAAATACAAACTTAAATTGATGACCAAACAAATACTTATCGTACTCAGAATTTACCCACTATGATTGCTTTTCTCTCTTGTACCTTTTTTATTTGCTTTTTATTGCCGGTGTCATTGATGATTTGACAAACAAACAATTTCGTTGTGAAATGTCAAAATGACAGCTACCAGTATTTAATTTTTGTCAAAATATATTTCAAAGAAAAAAAAAAATAAAAAAAAAGATCTCATCGTTGAAGGAAGGCAAAATAAAAACAAAATCTCATCAATTTTATCAATTTTCTTCCATTAATTCCTTAACAAATATTATCTTTTGCTTCAGCTGTCATCTTAAGATTTATTTGAGAATTGTTTTCTTAATTTTTATATTCATCACCCGGGCTACTGTTCACATTTGCTATATAAAAGGCTACCCGTTTCATTCATGATATTGAGCATGGCACAGACTGTATTATACTCCAAGCGACCGCAAATATCATAAAAAAAAAAGTTGCGATAAACATTGAGTTCTTGTGAGCAACCAAAAAAAAAAATTGTATTTTTGTTGTTGTTGTGTTGTTGTCGGTTAAAATCAACAATGAATTGTCATCAAATGAAAAACAAATATCTTTGACAGCTACTGGCTTGGCATCACAACTAAATAAATGACTGACTGTCTGTTTGTAGATGACTGCCTGCATGAATATCTAAGCAAATATATGTACTACATACATATGTATGTATGTATGTATAGTAGGACATATACGCTAGCACTTACATATTTACTGACTGGCAAAAAGAATGAATTTCTATTGTTTGTTGAGATTCTTTTCGAGTATTTGCGGCAGCAAGTACCACAAGTCATTTGTAGTGTGTTTGGTATTTGCATGTGTATGTACATATGTAGGTATGTGTTCCTAATAAATACTATTATTTTACCTTGTCATTATTGTCATTACACGTACACGAAATTTATCTTTTGTTTACATTTTGGCTGTATACTCTGTGCTACATTATGAGTAACGTTGTGGTTAATGATGTTGCACATTAATAATGCCGTATTATAGTGAAAGACCTTTTATAAAATGCCGCATGTTTGTAAAAGTGAAAATAATTTTCTTTTTAAAGGAAATACTACACATAAATAATTTGTATTCACATACATACACATCCTATGTATATATGCAATTAGATGTTCTTTTAAGGATCGTAGGTGCCTTTTTATGATAAGATTGTTTATATACAGTGAGAGTCAAAAGAAACTGTACAGTAAGGATAAAATTCTAACAATCACCAAACTAAACTTTTACCACTTAAGGAAAATTAAAACCAATTGTTGAAATTAATAAAGCCACTAACACACTACTTACTAGCCTTCTAAACTATTGTTGGTGTCCAAATGATTTAAACCAGGTCGACAGAAGTTGGTATTCATAGACATATAATGTTCTCCGAATGATTACGCAATCCCTTTCTTACTGCCAGTAATTTTGGCCACGCATCTGGATAACCAATGCGGAAATTATGAGAATTATTAATCATAATGTGACGCACAGCCTACTACGATCACATTGCAATATAATTCTACATGAAGAGTTTTATAGAGCACGCTAATGTTTTTTATTTCCCAGAGGATGATTATTTTATAGCATCCCAGCGTGTAATGTGACATGAATGTAACACAATCACTGGAGTAATAATAGTTGTCAAACGTTAGGCCATAATACTATGCTCGTCTCAAACGAACATAATAATAATAACAGCCATCCGCGCAGCCCCAGACACATAAACACCGCAACCAAAGGAGCGGCCCGCCAGGCCGCCAACCAT
This sequence comes from Sarcophaga bullata, assembly GCA_005959815.1. NCBI lineage: Eukaryota > Metazoa > Arthropoda > Insecta > Diptera > Sarcophagidae > Sarcophaga > Sarcophaga bullata. The sequence goes on from QOCX01000155.1 coordinate 277,213, forward strand.
ACATAATACAAGCAAATACATACGACGTCCCGGCGCGCCCGATACATAATAATACATAAATAAT
>QOCX01000155.1:310111-325744 GCA_005959815.1 Sarcophaga bullata
GATGCTTTAATACTGCAACTGTCATTGTCAGTATTAACCTATCCAAGTCTGAGACAAACTAATCCCTAATCATGCCACCGCTTTGACTTCGTCATGGCAGGTATTCCACAGAAGGCGGGATTTAACAGCAACGGGACTATTTTCCACAAAAGCTTCCACTTGTTTGCGTTACGCATCTGCTCCAATAATAAGCCGTTTGAGCTCTTTAACGACGTGAATGTTATGCAGCGTATTTACTTCCAGCGGCTAAGGTAGCTCGGATATAACGTTCTGGTGGAAGAACTGGAGCGTAAATTGTCTAGACTGCAGATACCGAATTTAAGAAGTATAGGACTGTCTGGGAAGTTCAATCAGCTGAGTATGCAAAATAATTTTACCCACTAATGGGGCCCACATCATCTGGAAATCCTCTGCAATTAGCAAGCAGAAAAGCTTGAGAGAAAACGAGCTTACATGTCGTAAAGTGAGAGCAGTTGATTGGTTAGGTATGCTCAACGAAAGCGAAGATTTCAAACCAAGGGGACAACAATCGAAACTTTTGTTGAGAAACTGCAATAACAAGAGACCGGAATCATGCATTAGGCTACCCAGAAGTAAACTAATGTTGATAACTGGATTTTTGACAGGGCACTGTATAATCAGATTACACTTCTTCAAACCAAAATATTGATTTTATGGCGGTAAAAACTAACCATCGGCACGCATTCTTAAAAGCTAAGTGGCATTAATGCATCTCAGGAAGACAGACTTGCATGCATATCAGGTCCTAGGCAAGGAATTGGCATTGTTAACGAGCAGCATCCTGAGATCATAGATTGTATGATGGCAGTACTAAGGCATTATTTTAAAACAATAATCATACCAAGGAAGAGTAAAAAAATGCTTCAACGATACAATACGGGCAGAAGAGCAATTAATTTCTTATTTATTTTTCTGTAAAACTAATCAATCAGTGTGTGTGTATGTGAACAGTGTGTCCAATTGATGGCGGAGACGAGAATTATGAATCGAATCAGTTACTATACTTTCTTAAAATATTTATTAAATGGCCAACTTAATTTTAACGCTTACATAAGAAATATTTCAGGAAAACATTTCACAATTTTGTTATAAAAATCAAGAAAATTTTGGTGAATTTCAGTAGAAATACTTTACAAGTGCAAAGGTCCACTTAAAGCCAAACCAATATGAAGTTCCTGATCGTTGCTGTAATTGCTATTCAATTGATGTTGTCTGTGGCTATGGCAGAACCAGAACCACAACGAAAAATTTTGCGTCCCGTGATGTTGTAAATCTTATACCATGAATGCCTAAAACTAATGGATTACGGGAGACACATACTGCCTGTCTGTTGTCTGCTTTAAATTTCAAAACGAATTAAATAAATTCATTTTGATTGCATAAAAATATTAACATGTGTAGGGGTGCGGTTTGATATTTAAATATGAAAAAGAAATTTTTTGGTTTTTGTGTTCACATTATTTATTTACAGCGCAATTCGGTGTTCCGCGAAACTTGTGTAAAAACATTTCAGTTTGTAGCAAAAAAAAAATTTAATTTCTTGATATCTTACAAAAGGCTTATGCTCTGGCTCAGACATCTCTAATAAAAGGAAATACGAAGAAATATTGCTTCACCAACTTTCTCTCAAGAGATTTCTTGCAAAAACTCTAAGGAGGAAATCAAATTGCCATGAAAACTTTCTCACAAAGTCTATCGTTCTTAGTTGACTTTAAACTGTAGCTCTTCTGCCACTCATGTATGAAAATTAATACACACAACATAAGTGCTATGAGAACCTTGGCCTTAAACCTGACTGTAAGATTGTAATGAACAATCAGTAAGTAAGTAAGTAAGCTTTTTCCAGCAAGTTTAACATTTATGTTGCATTCAGTAGATTATTATCATTAGTTTTCAAGGATCATAGCTTGAAGCAATGGAGTTGCTAGTTTCTTGGCATAAATCCATGGCTTAACATTGTCCAATGAACAGTAATCCGTAGTTGTTAAATCCCACGAATGAAGGCGGGATCAGTAAACCTCTTCTGGAAGAAGCAAATTGTCAACAATTTGATTTCGGAATACTTGGACTGTAAAGCGCACTATAGGATAAGTTCTGATACGACTCCTGTAGGCAATAAAGAAGTGTAGTAAGTGTATTGGTGCAGAGGAATAATAAACGTAAACTTTGAAAATATTCATCAATTTAACAACACAAATAATCGAGAAATAAAGTGTGATTAATTCGTTAATGGCTGGGGATTGTATAGAAATAAGAAATTTCCAATATTTCCAAACCTAAATTACAGACTAAAACGAACATGCAGGAGCAAAAATGTTAGAAATAAAATTTTACATGAAAAATGTCAAAATATTCCGATCTTTTGCAAGCCCTGATGAAACTTTTCCAAACTAAAATTGTTCATTAGGGAGTAAGAAAATGCTTTAACGATACAGAACATACAGAAGAGCAGGCGGTTAATGTTAAGCAAACGAAATTTTTTAATAATTTCCTCTTTTTTTTTTTGTGAAACTAACTAACCAGTGTGCATGAACAATGTAAAGAGATCCTGTGAATCGAATCAATTACTACAATTCCTAAAATTATTCGGAAAAATTCTAAAATATTTCATTCCCTTGAATCATTTATTTACACTCAAATTATAAAAATTTACCATAAAAAATCAATGAAAACTTTAATTTAACGCTTAAATAAGAAATATTTCAGGAAAACATTTCATAAATTTTCCTTATAAAATAAAGAAAATTTTTGTGAATTTCAGTAGAAATATTTTAGAGTAGAAACAACAGTTAAACAGTCCAAAAATGAAGTTCCAGATCATTGCTGTAATCGCTATTCAAGTGCTTTTATCATTGACAATAGCAGAAGCTAAAATTCGTGAAGTTACTCCTACTCCACCCAGGGCTACTACTCCTAGAATGACAACACCACCATGAGAAAGATTAATGTGAAGTTTATGCTATTAAGAGAGAATTTGTTTTAAATTGTTTCCGTGAAATTACAAAAAAATTGATGAAATAAATTTATTACGATTACAGAATCATACTATCAGGTTTGTATGCGTGTTTTTGCATTTAAATTAAAGAATCTGTTTAATGCAGGTTATTTTTTTTGAAATATTTTCTCTCTGATCTAAGGAACTGTTAAGAAACATTTGAATTTTTAGGAAAAAAATCGTTTTCTTAAGATGTTATTTACTTAAGGCATCTTGAACAGAATTTAAAGAATGAAGACGGTTTATATTCACTTTGACTGTTGAATGTTGAAAACCTAGTAGTAGCATTATGACATTAAAACAAGTGCTGAAGTAATAGTGGATTGAAATACAAACGAAAATGGAAATTTTTTAATTCATGAGCTTTGTTTCTATGTCACACAATACTACACATTTTGTTAGTTAGTAGAGCTTCAAACATCTCTCCTATCAAAAAAAGCAAAAGTTTAAAATGCATGGAGATTTTCACGACTTGGGCTACCTGCTTATCAACTAGTATAGAATAAAATTAAATAATTGTGTAGAAAAAATAAAATATTAAGCCTTTAAAGTCAATATCGTTTAACTTAAGATCATAATTAGGAATTTATTACGTCTGCATATTCCTTAAAAATATAGTGTGTAGCTTGTATTTTTCTTGAAAATTTTGATTTTTTCTTTCACGCCTATTTTATTAGCTCTGCAGGGTCTTCTTTGCCAAGACTTACAGACGTGTTTTTTTTTTGTTTCAATGGTATATCGTTTAGCTCTAAACTTTATATTTTTCTCTACAGCACAGGTTTGGGTTGAATGTGGCTTCCACAACCGTTCTCTCTATTTGATTCGTTCGAATGCAAAGTTCTTTAAATTTGTCTTTGCCATTGTTATTAAACCAGCTTCTACATAATCTAAGCAGAGTTTTCTGTATTGTCTTCTTCTCCTCTATAGGATAACCAAATAACCCTTTGAATATTCATTCTCTTGGCATTCTGTCTTCATCAGCTTCGACATCATCTAAGCATTGTTTTCTGTATTGTCTTGTTCCTCTATAAATAATCAAATACCCTTTTGCATATTCATTCTATGTATAGTCCTTGCAATATAAGTTTATCGATACAATCGCAGATTGTGTAACTAACTCTGGCACATATCTTTCTCTAAATTCCGCCTAAACGTACCATTTGGAAACGATCATATCCTATTCCCATTAACACTTCAAATTATTTGCTGTGCTTAGGAATAAGGTTTCACTTCTCTACGAATATAGTTAGGTATGTAGGTTGGAGTGGTAGCGTTCATTATCAAAGCTTAGTTGGCATGCACATCGCAGTCCCAGTACTGACCAAATTCTATCAATTTTAACAAAGAAGTTGGTCCAAGCAGGCCTACACTTTTGTGGAAATATACGCTGCCAACTCATTCTAAGTATATGCACAGAGTATATCGAATACAAGAGTATATCGAATTCAAGAGATAATCGAATACAAATACAATAGCGCTGTACGCGTCATCTAATCATATGCTCTTCTATATTAAAGGGTTAAGTATGTTAAAGCGATACAACGTGCAAATTGCTCTACAAATTCACGACATGCCTTAAATAGTTTTTTTTTTTAAATACCAAAACACTAACACACTCATAGTATTTTATGCAATCAAATTTAATTTTTTCATTTGTTTCGGAATTTAAAACAGACAACAGACCAGCAGTATGTGTCTGCTAAATCCTTCATCAGTTTTAGGCATTCATGTCCTATAATTTATCCTACTTCCAATAGGTCGAGATTGATCGGGTTCTGCCATAGCCACTGACAACATCAATTGGATAGCAATTACAGCAACGATTAAGAACTTCATTTTGGTTTAGTTTGGTTTTAACTGAACCTTTTACTTGTAAAGTATTTCTACTGAAATTCACCAAAATTTTCTTCTTCCTTCTTATAAAAAAATTATGGAATTTTTTCTCAAATATTTCTTATGTAAGCGTTAAAATCAAGTTTTCATTAATTTTTCATGGTAATTTTTATAATTTGAGTGTAAATAAATGATTAAAGAGCCATGCAATATATTAGAATTTCTCGAAATATTTCAGTATCGTAATCAACGGCATTGCAAGTGTTTTACGATCTTTAAGGGATTGAGTTTGAATAATCACAGCCAACCTCATTTAATTCGTTCTTCGCTGACAAATAAGTTTGCATGCATCATTCAATATCCAATTGTTGTTTCTTTGTGGTATTTATCCGCATATACCCTATAGTACTATCGCCAATAGGGTTCCTTGCAGCATTCCTCTACTATTTTGAAATTCTACTAGAAAACGTCGCGGAGCTTTTGCTTAGTGACTGCGCGGCAATTGTAACATCCGATTTTATTTTAACACTTTACAGTCTTCATATAACGAAATTGTTATGAATTTAATGCGTCTTGTTATTGCAGTAGCTCTGATTCTGTTCGCGTCAACAATAACATGTGGACCACTGTAAGAGTATGCAATACCTCTGTTAAATACACTCAAGAGGATACATTATCTTAAAGTGTCCCGCCTAGAATGAGAGCTAGACGAGCTAGATCTACAAACAATCGGTACAAGTGGTCAAGCGCAAAGCATATTATTAAAAAGATTCCAATGAGGTAGTAGCGCCCTCTATACATTCATACTTATATATTATTAGGACCTAGTTCCTCACACCACTTATGTTGTGTGTGTTCATTTTATGCATGAGTGGCGGGACCTAGAAGTTTAAAGTCGACTCTGAACTTTTCAAAGAAATTTAATTTATTCTCAGAGTTTTTGCCAGAAATCAGCTGAGAGGAAGTCTTCATATTTACTTTTACAGGAAATGTCTGACCTCTTGTTTAAACTGAGACCTCACGTCTAATAAGCCACCACACTACCTATTAGACTACGGTGCCATCTAGAGCTATATACGGCATGCAGCGAAACTGGCTGTTATCAGAAAAATTAGCGTAGATAACATCGTTTAAATGACTATCACGGTTTTGCATCTAAAATGTACAATTTCCCATGCCTTCGGCGCTTAAGTCAGGTCGTTTTTGCACCGATTGTGTTGGTTATGTTTGCTTTGAGGCCCTGTGTAGTTTGTGGATTATTTGCGAACAATTGCTACTTAAGAAAATATCACAAGAAAGACAACTAAGCCGCACGATCTTGTTGACCAGTTAATATCACCTCAATGCGGTATGGCCATGCGAGCGAGATCCGTGCGGGGTATATTCAATGCGATACGTAGTTGCCGTTTTGTTTAAATTACATTTCGTTGGTGTCCATAACATCCGATTCAACACAAAAAATGAGGGTAATCATCAAACTATAGTGCTTATGAAATGATGATACTGCCCTCCCCAAAATCCACAGCAAATACTTACTTTTCTTGGGTATGCATTGATTTTCTTGGATCGTATTTGGGTTGATATTGTCACAAATTCGAAAATTTATTTCTTCATGTACCCAATCATCCGGTAGTGGGTCACTGCCCTAGGACCCGTTCAGCGAACACACCTTGTAGTCTATGGTCGTAAATGGTGATTTGGCAAAATAGTCGGAATAATGGACTTATTTAAGGACCGGGTACGAATCCTTATCAGCCAAAATTCGAGAGCTTCTGTTGGAAGACCTTATAAGTTTGTGCAGAGAAGGATATACACGTGACTGACTGATAATTAATTAAAGAATTCAACAAATTTATTGAAGCTTCAAATCCAGAGCTGTTCATTCATACCTCACTTCCGATATTGTTTTAATGACTTTCGTTAAAAACACTGTAGTACAGATTTGACGAGTGTTTGCTGTCATCATACAACATAGACGTTCACCCTGGTAAACTATTGTGATAATATATACGGTGGGCCATTTAAAAGTTTAAATTTAAAAAAGTGTAGTCAGACAAAATCAGTTTGAAATTTTGCCAAATTTGTTGATATGTTGTAGCCTACAATCGCTACAGTTAGAAATGGAATATCTTTTCATTTATATGGCTAACGCGACTGCCCTCACAGTACCTCATTCATCATTTTTCGAGTGTATCGGATCGTGTCTCGGTAATCACATCACAAATATTGAACTTCAAATGCTCAATTCTCTTGGGTTTGTCGGCATAACACTTTTCCTTAACGGCGCCCCCATAGAAAATAGTCCAACGTTGTCAAACCTCAGATTCTTGGTGGCTAATTTACATCACCATTTAGTCTAATTAAATGGCCATCAAACGTTTAACGCAATAAATCGATCGTGCCATAAGATGTGTAAAAAGTTGCGCTACCGTGTTAAAACCAAACATCGTTCACATCAATGCCATGAAGAGCGGATACAAAAAAATTGATTACCATGGTGCGATAGGTGTCTCCATTGAACGTATTGGTTGCGCCATCCTTTATTTTCAAAGAAATATGGACCAATGATGCCTTGGCTCCAGCACAGCCGCACTAAAAAGTCGGCTCGCGAATGGCGGTGCAGATTGCCTTCTTGTAAGATCACGTGTGAGTTTCCTGACCACAAATATGGAAAATTTGCCTTATGAAAGTTACTAAACTCAAGACATACGAAGTACATAATTTGGCCACTAGAACCCTTCAGTCAGTATTATGGATTTGTTTCTCACACCCACTATATGTGTGTTCATTTTATAATGAGTGGCGGAACCTACAGTTTAAAGTCGACTCCCAACGAGAGATTTTTTGAGGAACTTTTCGTGGCAACTTTAATTTGCTCTCAGAGTTTTTTCCAGAAATCTACTGAGGGGAAGTCACCGAAGAATATTTTTTTTTCATATTGATGTCTGACCTGGGGTTTGAACCGTAGTCTTACCGCGTAATAAGCCAACACACTACCTATTAGACTATTCGGGATTTAACTAACGTATCCAACAAGATGAAAATGAGCTCCTCATCCGAAAAGATGATTTCTTGGCAAAATCGATATCATTGTGCTGTTTCTCGTTGGCCCCATCTATTCCATTAAATCGGCAAAGTTCATCCAGCGTAAATCGATGCATTAGTTCAATGGGCTAATCTACTGAATTTATGACAGAATAAGAATGACATAAGTATTGCCAGATTCGAAATAACTGATGATTCAAATTGTAAACGAATAGACTGCGCACCTTATATATTGTAAAAATAATTTTAAATTAAATTTGATGGAATTTTTTTATTATCACAACGTTCTGGTAATATCAACAGAATTTAACGTCTTTTTTCAGAATATCATGGAACCGTTTTGCTTTTATTCCCTTCTACAAAAGCAGGAAATGATTCAAACATTTCGTTTCCTTTTTGTTTAAATCCAAGTTGCGGTTGTTTTCTTTAATCTAAACAAAGTAGGTTTGTGGGCTTAAGAACACGTTTATCTTAAGCTGGCCTTTGACAGGCTTACAAACAAATGTTTTATGAAAAATCAGTTGTTTTTTCCAGACAAATGAATGAAATCTTGGAAATTTGTAGGTGTTCTGTTATTATTTGTGTGTCATTATTAATGAAGTGACTCTGAAGCACAGTGATTAGGGATCTCTGCAACAATTGCTGTAGAAATACAAGATTTTTTAGGCATTAGCCATGTTGGTAATGAAAACGTTTTTTTTTTCTCTTCTTCAAAACAATAGCCATTGAAATTGGCATTGACATTGCCATTGGCATTCATATTCAGTTTGCCTTCCCGGCCATGGTCATGTTTTTAAAGAAAATAAAACCAAAAACTACGGCTGCCTACTTTCATTATGTCCTTTAGTGTTTAAATGATAATTTTTTTCTCTTGTTGTCGCTTTGAAAAGAAGCCGAAATTTTTATTGAGAAATTTTGTGCAAATCTTTCAGTTTCAATGCCACAAAAAGAAAAAGTTTTTTTTTTTGCTTTGCCTTACAAAAAATATTGAATGAAAGAAATGAAATTCTTTTTGTTTTTATTGCCAGTATGTCAGTGAAAGATTGGCAAAAAGATCAAAGAAATCTTAAATAAAAAAACAAAAAAAAAAATTTATGACTTCGTCCTGTGGCTGCTTATGAGGAATTTATTTGAATTGATTGTCCTTTTTTTCTTTTGCAAATGATTTCAGGTTTTTATTTCAGTTATGGTTTCGATTTTTTTTAACAAAAAGTGTTTCTAATAATTCTTAGAATGTTTTTCGTTTCAATTTTTTTTTTTTTTGTTTAAGTACCCATTAATTATTTTAAAATGTACGTGAGAATATTTAATTGAAAAAAGTTCGAGGAAACATAATGTCACTGTGATAAATTCGATGTGATTAATGCTTGCTTCAATAAATTTTATTGAAATTTTTTAGTGCGCACTCCTTTAATTTTTTCAATTTTTTTTTCTTTTCATTTTGGCCTTATTTTAAGGGGCTGAATCTGAAGTATTTTCAGGGGCCTGATTTATTTCATTTTGAAAATGTTGCATTTCAATAACAGCTCTTGATAGCACCTCCACATTACATAAAACAAAACGTTCTAGCTATTGGAGTGCCTGCCACGCGTCTCTACGTATTCACTATTTTTCGACTCCAACATTCCCAACTGTTTTACAACACGTAACCGCCAGGAATGTAATTTCGAGTTGAAAAACATTTTCTTCAAAGTATTGGCCAATGTTGGCTGCACATTTTTCTCTATCTTTTAGGTAATTTGTGCATTCCACGTCTATAAAACTGTTCGCCTTTTAAAGCAAATTAGTCACATAACTTACGCCTTTTTCGTTGGAATTGAAGTGCTACTCAAGCAATGTGTGCAACCTAGATGAAAGCAAATAGTAGTCGGAAGGCGTCAAATCGGAAGGAGTCTTCCTAGGAATCGAAGTATTGCTCAGCCAATGCGTGTAACATCGAAGACAACAAACAGTAGTCAGAAGAAACCAAGTCTAGTCTAGTCCTGCGTCATGCTTTTGGTTTGTGTTCCGGAGCATTGTCATGTTGCAAAATTATCTTGCCATGTCTTGTGGCTCATTCTGGATATTTTTCTATTCAGACATGGACAATGTTGATTAGATGTTGTCGGTAGCTATCTGTATTAACGAGTTGACAAGGTGTTTGAAGCTTTTCTTGTCCCACTAGACACACAGCATTGGCTTCCTAACGAATCGATATCTGCTTTTGCAGCCAAAGTTGATGGTTGTCCCAGTTTAACTCATGATTTTTTCCGTTTAGAACTGTGAAAATAAATCACTTTTCAACGCCAGTAACAATTCGATGCAACATTTATTTTCTATATCGTGTCTTTGAAGCCAAATTTTCCAAGAGATATTTCGTTTTACCATCTGTCTGTCATTTAAATTCATGTGGCACTCACTTTTCTGACTTTTAGATTTTTCCCTGTTTGTTGTACAATATTTAACGTTTCTGTCTTTTGTTTCTTAATTAAAGTGGCCGCTTTATGGTGCTCTTTCAATTTTTTGGTGCTCTTTCACGTTCCTCATTTCTCACATTAACATCGTTACCTCTGCACTGCCGCAACCATCTTCTGCATGTTGCTTCTGCAAGACCATGATCACAATAGAACTCGACAAGCATTTTATAGGACTGTCCAGCATTTTTCTTCAAATGAAAACAAAATCTGAATGCCTACCGCAAATCATCATTTTCTGCTACAAAATTCGCCATATTTAATACGATAAAAAAATATCGTGTCGCTTGTTCACTGATCAGATGTACCGTAAACCGAATATGTTTGACAGACAACATCGCCAATACCACATCACAATAAATGTTGCCTATGGAGACATTTCTATCTTGATGCTCATTTTACGCTTGTATACCTGGTATTCGCTTCTTTAGAAATTATCAATGGGAAGCATGGGCAATGAGCAAAGCAAAACATCTATTACATCACAGTAAAGCTTGTAATTCTTGAGATCAGAAGATTGTCATCCACTATGAGCTAGTAAAACCGTATTATGCTATTTTGAGAGTCCTGTACAGACAACAATAAATTGGTTTGAAGCCAACACCCTGCCACCTAACACGAGTCCACAATTTTCAATCATTATAACGTTTGACCACCTATTGCGCCAAAGCTGTTTGAAATTTAATCGACGAGTTACAGTATAGTCCAGCTACAGTATAGTCCAGACCTTACTCTTTTCGGCTACCATTTGTTTCGATGGATGCAAGATGTTCTCCCAACAAAATGCTAAATATCTGAGCAGTGTATCCGAAATTGGTTTGATTTATTCTACGTCTCAAAAGAAGTGCTGTTTTTTGTTTGAAATCAAATCCATAAATTTGCTAAAATGCTGGGAAGTCATCGTAGCTTTCGACGGACATTACTTTGAATGATAAGTTCTGTCAAAAAACTTTCTTAATGAAGCTTTAATTTGCAATAAAAATTATTGGCTTTTGCCTTATACTTCCAATAACGAGACAAAATCTGCATTCCGTGCTCCCTAATTTTTCATTTTAGTCTCCGCAAAAAGCAACAAAGTAGTATGCTTATGTACTGGAGAACTCTGTTCAGTTTTACGGCTCCTAGCCCTGTAAAGCGACATTCGATTTCCATCTGCAAGCCTTTACAATCATGCATACATAACATAATTGGTCATTACAACCATGTTTCTCACAGCACTTATGTTGTGTATGTTAATTTTATACATGAGCGGCAGAACCTACAGCTTAAAGTCGACTTAATGAACGACAGATTTTTTTGAGAAACTTTTTTATGGCAATTTTATTTACTCTCAGAGTTTTTTGTCAGAAATCTGCTGAGAGGAAGTCGTCGAAGAAATATTTTTTTTCATATTCGTTTTCGATGTCTGACCGGGGATTCGAACCCTGACCTTTCGTCTAATAAGTCAACATACTACCTACTAGACTACGGTGACTCTCCGTAAAAATATTTCTTTTTTATTCGTTTTGTTTGAGATGTCTTACCTGGGGGTTGGCCTTACGCTTAATACGGCAACACACTACCTAATCGACTACGGCGCCTTCTACTAATTTCGGCAAGACTAATCTGTTGTCTTTTATGACTGCTAACGCTGTAAAGGCACTTTGAAAGTGCGTCTGCAAATCTTTAGAATCAAATGCTTGAAACAAACCTTTGCCCTGTAATAGCTGACCGCGGTAAAACTTGCTAAATCTTCGGTAGAAATCATAGAGAAGCAGTAGGGGTGTTGGTGTATCTGCAAGAAATTGGGTGAACTAATGCTCACGTTTAAAAATAGAAGGCAAATGTATCACAATAAAGCCCAGTATTAAAGTCATCGAAGTTTTGTAGGTCTTCTGTTGGCTTACAAGAGGCCAGCGTGGGTTTCAAACCCTAGCTCAGGAATATCGAACAAAACGAGAAATAAGAAAATTATTCTTCAGACAACGACAATGAAAGGCTTCTCAAAAATTTGTCGTTCGAAATCGATGTCAAATTGTTAGGTTCCGATAAAATTAACCCACACAACATGTATTGTGTGAGAAACTGGGTTGTTGTCTGGACTAAAGTAATGTAATGATCAGTTAAGTATGTAAATAAATAAGGGATAAGGGTTCTCAAACCCTTTTTAACCTTTTAAATTGGAAAACCAATTCCATTTCATTTGATTACAATTTAAAAGACTTCACTTCATTTGTGTGTGTAGTAAAAATACCTTTAAAACCCACTTCATGACGAAATAAACTCCTTTTGTAAGGAACTGATATGATTTACAAAGTATAACAATGAATGAAAGTAACAACAACAACAACAACAACAATAAAGAATTGAAAAGAATGTTGCTAATTAACATGTTTTATGCAAATAAATGTGCTGCAATAAAAACTTATTAAAAACAATTTAAACAAAAACCATTATGGCATTCCTCTTCTATTATACACAATACCAAACAAAAATACACACACAAGCAAATACACACAATTACAACCATTACAATACACTTACACAAAACAAAACAACATTATGAAATACCCCCAATAACACAGGATTCAACACAAATGCTTGGTTTTTCCTTTATGCTTTACACACCCACTTATTTACCCAAAACATGCACACAACAACAAGGTATTTGAAACATACAAATACGTATACATGTACAAATACATGTACAAATACATGTACATGTAACTGTATAAACAATATAATTTTAATTTGTTGTCTCAAAAGTTTTTAAGTCTCGGCAACATTGTATAAATTGTTGTGTTGATTTCTTTCTCTTTTTTTTTTTGGTTTTTTGTTTTGTTTTTTTGTTGCTTATACAGACATTCGCTTACAAACACACATAAACAAAACAATGTTGTGCCTGGAGAGCTTGAAATACTTACAGAGAGAGAGAGAGAAAGAGAGAGAGAAACAAAAAACGGAATACCACAAATACTCAGAAACCGACAATAATAACTGTAGAGCCCCCTAAAGAAATGTAAGTAAAAACGAGAGAGAGTGCGAGAGAGAGATAGAGAAAGAAAGAGCGAGAGAGAGAGAGAGCATTATACATAAAAAGTTAAACAAGTGGAAAAAAACGTTTATTTTTCCTTTTCATATGATATTTGTTTTTGTATACGTCTGTCTATACATACATAGTGTATGTATGTATGTATGAGACTGGCACTGAAACCGTATATTAGTGTGCAATTGTATGTGTATTTAATACTTTTTAAGCTGAAAAGCACATCTGTACGAATACCAAATTAACCATAATGAAAACAATGTTTTTATAGAGTGGCAAAAACTCTTAGAATTGCGCCACGTTACAACAGTTGTGAGGATAATAATACAAGTTAAAATACCGTGGAGGCAAGTAAGGATGTACAGCGATAGAACAAATAAAAGATACGCGCTTAATTGTAATATTTTTTCGTATTGAAATTGAATTTAAGTTTTTTGAATATTGAAATACTAAGTTATACTACAGGGCCTCCTTTAAAATGCTTCCTATCATTAAAATTGCATAAAACAGGATGTGATTTTTATTCCTTTGAAGGACCTATTGATGCATTTTTGTATGACATACAGCAGGTAATGTGTTGACTTATCAGACCTGAAGCCACAGTTCAAACCCCAGATCTCCAACAAAATAAAATATGAAAGAAATATTTCTTCGCCAACTTCCTCTCAACAGATTTCTGGCAAAATCTCGGAGAATAAAAAAAAATTGCCTTTAAAAAGTTTCAGAAATCTGTCGTTCGAAAACGACTTTAAATTGTAGATCCCGCCACTCATACCAAATTAACATACACAACATAAATGGTGTGAAAAACTAGGTTGTAATCTTGACTGAAAGGTTGTAATGATCAATTATGTATGTATGCATGTATGTTCCAATGTCCAGGACAGATTCTCTTGGTAGAGCGTATCCAAATTGTTCAATTTTCCATGCCTTTGAACTTATGGAAGACTTGTGGTTTGTGGCATATTCGCGTACATTTGCGACCTAAGGATACCCTACTAGGAAAACGATAGCGGGGACAAATCGCCCGATCTTAGTGACCAATTTACATCAAATTCACATGAGATAAGTAAACATTCAAAACGCTGGTGCAGAATATCTAATATGACATGAGCTGGGAGGCACGTAGATCCGTCTAATTGGTGAACACATCAACCTATTTAGGCCAAAAGGAGTTAGTAATTATCGGCCTTTAATGCTTACTATTAATAGTGCTGGAATTGCCAAAGTCCTTCTCAGAGAAATATGGACCGATGACTTGGCCAGCTCAAAATCTTCACCAAATAACGACTTTATCGAGATGAATACATACATACATACAATTGTTCCAGTTATAAATGGAATATTATTTCATCCATATGGCTGCCGTGGCTGGCCTTACAGTACCACATGCGATATGACCAATATTCGTATACTTTTGCGAAAGTATGGATTCGTATCTGTGAAGTAGCATCGCGAATGATGGCCTTCAAATGCCCAATTAAGTCTGGTTTGTCGGCATAACACTTTCCTTTAACGCACCCCACAGAAAATGTCTAACGATGTCAAATAGCAGCTTCTTGGCGGCCAATTAATATCACCATTACGGCTTATTAAACGGTCATCAAACGTTTGCCACAAAAATCGATTGTGGCGTGATATGTTTGGTGAGTTACACCATCCTGCTAAAACCAAACATCGTTCACATCAATCTCCAGTTTCGTCGTCCTCACTTTCAAAGAAATATGGGCCAATGCTGACTCCGCTCCGTAAGCAGCACTAAACAGTCACTCGTAATGGATGCATTGGCTTCTGTAAGACTACTAGTGGGTTTTCTGAGCCACAGGTATGACAATTTTGCTTATTAACGTACCCACCAGGATGAAAATGAGATTCATACGAAAAGACGTCTTTTTGTGCAGTTGTACAGTTTCTCGTTGGCCCAAGAAATCTCAACGTTCCGCAAGCATAAAACGATTCATTACGTTCAGTGGTGCGAACCTAATGAATTTTGTAACAGAATAGAATGACATAAGTATTGCTAGATTCGAAATAAATTCATTGTTCAGACTTAAGACGATAGATGATCCACCCATACAAAGTCTTTGCTTGATCCGAACAAATTTTTCAAAATGATTGAAGCGTGCTGAAGAAAACTCTCAGAAGGAACGAGCTTTCTTGAAACGACATGGGTGAATCGGTCTTAAGATTATATCGATGAATACTACCAAAGAATATGGCTACGCGACAACACTTACTACACGTCTTCTTATCATCAATCC
>QOCX01000155.1:333416-420735 GCA_005959815.1 Sarcophaga bullata
TTTAAAAATAGAGACCAAATAAACATTTAAATGCGTAAAGAGAATTTATTTATATACGCAGTAAAAAAAAACAAAAAGAATGTATGACGAAACATGAGAAGGCAAGGGTAATATAGTAAGTAGTAGTAGCATCATTATCAGGAAAATATAAAAAAAAATAAATAAAAATGAAATTAAAATCGTATGTAAAATAAAATAAAATTTTAAATACATATGTTGGTTAATGTCTTTACAAAAGAAAAAAAAATATGCTTCCGGGGTTTTATTTTTTTTTTTTTTTTTAATTTTGAGCATAAAATTTTGGTAATTCTTAAAAAACTGTTAAAAAAAAACATCTTAAAAATTGAAATTATTGGCAAAATTTCTTTAAAAAAAATATATTTTTAAGGGTAATCTATCGTTTCCCTTTGTTCTGTTCTATGACCTTTTGGTGCACAGATGTTAAATTGCGTTTTACAATTTTTTTGTTGTTGTTGTATTGTTCTGTACAAATCCTTGTCTATTAGAATAGCCTCGTTTTAATGCATTTTACTAGTTTCGTATGGATTAGAATGAACAAAAAAAAATTGCTGATGCAATAGTTTTCGAATATTGAATAAGCCTTTGAAATATAGTTTTAAGCTGATCTTCAATAATCTCGAAATCAACTCATCATCATCATAATTGATTGATTTAAGGCAATAAATTTTATTCATTATTTCCATTATAAAGAGAGTTCTAATTGCAAATCATACTGCAGTATGTCTTTTAAAAGAGTTTTTAATATAATTTTCATAGTACTGTACGATAAATTAAAAGTTTTCTTTGTAAATAAAATTTTTTTATTTTTACTTCAGGGCGTCATTGTTCAAAAAAAAAAAAAAAAAAAAAAAACACCACTTTAGTTTGAATCATACATGCCATGTACTTGCCATTTCCTTTAAATGCATTGTGTATGTAGGTTAAGATTTGTTACAGCAGCTGTGCAAAGTCCAGATTAGAAAACTAGCTCTACAGAATTTCAGTTCAAGATCATTTAAAGGCTCTAGGATTCATAGAATTCTAACAGGTAACAGGTAATTGGTTAATCCTGTAAACGTTTTAAAGAATTCTTCTCAACTACATGCAGTTCTGATCACAACTGTACTTTAAAACTCTAAGAAAAAATTGTCACTTTAGCCTTAACACGAGCCATAAATTGGCTTACATTTAATGGAGAAAGGTACCTTCAAAATAGGAAATGAAACCTGTAAAGGTAAGGCTATAAAATAATGCCTATAACCTATGTAAACGAACAATCATCTCAAAAACAGCAAAAGACAAAAGGCAGACTGCCTGTTGTAATAAGCAGGCGTTATCATTTTATCACAAAGAAAACAATGTCTGTCACATACCCACCGACACACACACACACACCCACTCAAATACTCTCTCTTTTTTATTATTCATCGCCCTTTTATGGTACACACTAATAAAACGACGACAGATATTCTGTTTCTCTACGAACTACTAAAACATTCGTGTTGAGAAGATCCAAAAAAGCAGCGAGAATATGCAAAACATTATAATGTAAACAGAGAGTTCTAAACTACCGTTAGTTAGTACAGAGATAATATTTTGTAATGCAAAGAGTGATATTGAGAGAGTGAAAGCAATTGAGTACGAACAACATAGTGTGAGCACACAGTGATGGAACAGAATACGACCGCAACTTCTATAGGACAAACTGTTAAAAAATAAGGTTCTGTTTCTATAAGGGAAATGCTTTCAGACGAACGTTTAATTTGTATGGTCAACGTAAACAAAATTGAGTGAGAGTGAGATGTTCGTCTGAAACAGTCCACCTTACAGAAACAGTGTATAAGTGTCTACGCCAACTGACAATTGAAAATCGTAGGGGTGGGGTATACGTAGTTTTATAAACCTTTTGACTGGCGTTTCATTGAATTTTGACAATAGCTTAGGCCAATGTAAGCATTGCATAACGAGGCCTTTAGAAAAAAAACATGATTTAGATTCTACACCTGTTTCCGTAAGACAATCGAAGTCAGATAACCGATAATTGTTACGGAAATAACTCAAAAATGTTTAAATAATTGAGTGTTTTTCATATAAATTTTCGATTAACTGACATCATTTGCCTTACAGAAACAGAGAGACAATATACATTGCAAAAGATCGCACGTTTTCAGATGAACGTCTGTTTGTAAGAAACAAACAAAATTGAGTGATTGTCGTACAAAAAAAGGCTCTTAATTCCATTTTTTCTTGTTGTAATGCGTTTCAGCGTTTTCTCCTAAAATTACGCTTGTATTCTGTTTTTACATTTACACCACTCAGGAGAGAGAGAGAGTACATTCGTTGTAAAAATGAGTACAGAAAACCTTCTACAACTGTTTTGTATAAAATATTCTGTTCTTTGTGAAACCAAAACAGTTTTAGGCCCGTCGCGGTCGTGAATAAAACAACAGTGGCTTCTTGAAAGAACCATTAAAAGATCCTCCTGCTTTCTGACAAGAACGTAATAAAATACAGTGTAAACACTACGCATTTATTTACCAAAGAGACGAGACGAGTACAAACATTCAAGTTATTTATAGATTTTAAAAATAAATTTACGTAATTTTTCTTTTGTGCGTATTTGTAAATTTGTTTTTTTTTGTTTTTGTTTTTGTGTCACTTGTAAATTGGCCAGAAACAAGATAACAGTAGCAGCAGTAGACGTATTGTTGCGTTACAAAATAGTGCGCGTGTGTGCTGATGAGAAATTTTCGTTTTCGCCAATTTGTTTTATCCGGTAAAAACCGTTATCATATTAATCATGAATTGGTTCAAAAAGTCGTTACCCGAAAATCACGTGAACCCTCGTAGTCAAGCCCAAAAACATAGACGAGTAAAGAATACTAATGTCTCGACAGTAAACTTAAAAAAATCACAAAGTCTACCACCACTGCCAAGTACAGAACTTGAAAGTTATCCTGCCAGTAAATTGCTTAGATTGGCTTCTTGTCCTTATATTGAGATTATTGATCCGGAATTATTCTTTCATGATCCTGATCATGTACGCAACTATAGAGAAGAAGCAACATTTTTGCAAATCATGTCTGAATGGGAGATTATCGAAAGTCCCTCAGCTCAAAGGGACAACTATTTTTCGGCTGACTTTGATGATGATTTATTACAGCAACAACAGCAGCAGCAGCAACAACCACCACAACCAGAACCAGAACAAATGCAACAACAGACATCAACGGAAGTAGATTCGACATCACAGGCGGCAAATACACAAAGCGTAACAAATGATAAAGAAATTAAAATGAAAATGAAAAGCTCTGCTTCTACTAAAGCCAATAACAATAGAAAACGATGTTATAGACGCTCCTTAACAGAGCTAATATTTGCTGATAAAATAGAAATCGGTCTTTTGCCGAGCATGTATTCAATTTCTTTGCCTACTTCAACTGAAGTGATGGCAACACCTCCCCCATCAAATAATAATTCTCCCATCTTGCTTAAAAAACGCAGACGTTTAAAGTCACCCTCGAAAGATGAGAATAATGATGTCTCATCGATATTACAAGAAAATCTTATAAATCCGCCCACCTGTTCTGTAGGTATTATTAAAGACTGTGCCATTAATCGTTCACAACTCAAGACTGAAGCTTTAGCGTGCTCCATTATGGGTGCCATAGGAAAATGTCCGGCCAAAGACAAAACTCCGGCAGCCTCCTTAAAAGATCTCATCAGGCAGACTGGTGATGTCTGTCATCCCATCAACAACTGTGATCACTACGACATAAAACAGTTTTTTCGACTCGATGATAATGGAAACATCCTTCTAAACATGAGTCATATTGAAGAAATTAAAGGTTTTGGCTATGCCAGTGCCGAAAATAAAAAACTCTACAAACAATATTTGGTTGAGGTTCTAATGGCAGACGAGGATATATTTTGTACTCGTAGATGTTGTCTTAAAATGTTACAACGTATGTTAGTATTGTTGTGGAATAATATCAAGTGTAAGTTGTCTCACAAAACAAACATTCTAAGGAAATAGATTCTAGTTTAAGGCCAGTTTGTTTATATTGCATGTGAAACTAGGTGTAAAGATAAATTTTATAGAAAAAAAAAACATTTTTTCTCTCTTTACAGGTCATCCACGTAATAAAATTAATCTCTGCAATGGTGGTCCAGGTGATACAGTACGATCGTATACGTTGCAATTGGCTGCCGATCAATGCACTACCTTTGCCCGTAACATTGAGAATTTCATTTCATGTACAAAAGAATCTCGTGAAGCTGCTCCCCAGGTGGTTATGCGCAATATGCGCCAGTTTATGAACGGCATGAAGAACTATTTAGTCAAACATGGCGAAGGCAAATTCCAACAAGAGGTGGAAATAGCACGTGCGAGGCTGAAATCAGATGAGTTTCTTAATTTAGATGCCATTCTAGAGACTGTGATGCATCAATTGGTGGTATTGCCTTTGAGGGAACATTTGTATGGCATGTTTGTGGACTATTACACGCGTTCCGAAGATATACAACTGTTGGCACAAAATGTTAAATATGCATGTGGTCGTTCGGCCACTGACTTTGGTATACGATCATCGGTGACACCACCCTCACCCACCTCTTTACAAGTCATATCCAATTTACTATTACGCCTACAAGAAGCTGAATTGCCCCTAGAGAAATTAGAACTTTTCTTGTGTATTATTTCAACCATATTCGATGCTACCGGTTGTCCAAGGGGTCAACAATTGGGAGCCGATGATTTCTTGCCTGTTTTAGTATATGTTGTGGCAAAATGTGGTTTTGTAGGAGCAGAAATAGAAGCTGAATTTATGTGGGGTCTACTGCAACCCACACTGCTCAATGGTGAACCGGGCTATTATTTGACAGCGTTGTGTAGTGCAGTACATGTACTGAAAAGTTTTATGGCATCAGAAAATGAAAGCGGTTCGGGTTCATTGGATGTAAGTGAAACAAAAGTTTTACAAAAAAAAAATATTTCTTAATGTTTTTTTTTATTTTCTTATTTTATATTTACAGTGGCGTTCTTCATCCTTGCCAGCCTGCTCTTCAGTTTTAAGAGTCATTATACCCGATGAATGTAATGGTTCTCTACAAACACGCACCCTACCTGTTAGACCACACACTTCAACGCGCGAAGTATGTCGCATTATTGCTCATAAAGCGCGCATTACAAATCCCCAAGACTATGCCCTCTTCAAGCTAGTGGATGGCGAAGAAACTCTACTAAATGAAACTGAATGTCCACAGGATATACGTTTGGCAGCGAAAGGCAAACATTGTATGCTGGCCTATAAACGTATTGATGCCAAAATAGCTTGGCCCACTGCCACACAACCAAATTATAATTAAGTTTTCTTCTGCTACAACAATAATAATAATAATAAGTTAGAAACATGACTTAATCATAATCGATATACAAACATACATACATACAACGTATTTTTAATTTTCAAGAACAAACAAACAAACAAACAAACAAACAAAAAAAAAAGAACTTCCACAAACAAAACTTTTTCTTAAGTTTAAGTACAATAAAGCCCCACACTTCCTTCCTTCCTCTACCATATTGCTCAAAATGAAAAAAAAAGTTACATTTTTTTACATACAAAAATTAAAAAAAAAAATTATATTCTTTTGTCGTAGACCTGTAAGACTTGTTAGTTTAAGTTGTACTAATTAAACAGTATTTAAAATAAGTTTTAACAAAACTAATCGTAAATACAAAACAAATTAAAAAAAAATTTAAATGAAAAGATCAATATTCTAAAAAAAAATAAATGAAAACCTAAAACAAATGAAAATTCTGTAAATTTTTTTTGTGCGTGTGTCTATGTCTACATTGAATAATTTGAGAACAATCATGAAAACAACAATATCATTAATATTTCAAAAATATTGCAAAAAAAAAAATTATTTAAAGAAATAAAAAATAAACTTTCATAAATTGCACTTTTTTTAAGATTTTTTCCTTTGTGCAACAAGAAAAATTTTCCTTCCATTATTCTTGTAATATTTTTGTTTTCATCTTCTTTTTTTGTACAAAGTTTTATTTAAAATTATAAAAAAAGGTTTTTCCCAATTGCTTTGAATGCTTAATAAGTATTGTAAAAAAAACTTTTTAATTTTCTTCATGCTATAATTAAGTTTTCTTCTATTATTTTTTTTTTGTTTTGTTTTGCTATATTGTATTTGTATTTTATTTGTTATAAAAAATTTGTTTTTTTCTCTTAAATTCTTGCCTCTAAGATGGTTTGATTCCTTGTATTGTAATATTATTTCTTATTTTTTTGTTTTCTTCTCATAAATCTAGTTTAATTAATATTTAATATTTAAAATATAATCGAATAATAATAAATAAATAATAAAAATAAAAAAAAAAACAAACAAAAGAAAATTAATTAAATTTAACCATGTATCGAATACATTTGAAAACAAAAAACAATTTTATTTTTTTTAAAAAAAAAAAAATAAAAAATACCAATAACTTCATCATCATTTGTGTATATTAAAAACAAATATCATCTTTACATTTATAATAATTAATTAAATAATTAAAAAAAAAATAATAATAATCAATTCTTGTATATCATTTGTTCATTCATTTGCATTCAATTTAAATTTACAAATAAATTTAATTAATAATTCATTATTATTATTATTATTATTATTATTATTATGTATGTATTACATTAACATTATAATTATTTATTATTATATTATTATTATAACAATATTTAATCAATTAATTTAAACGATAATTATTCTTAATTAATTTGTCTAATTCAAAATCATATTATAAATCAAACATTCATTAAATCTAGTTTAATTAATATTTAATATTTAAAATATAATCGAATAATAATAAATAAATAATAAAAATAAAAAAAAAACAAAAACAAAGAAAATTAATTAAATTTTAACCATGTATCGAATACATTTGAAACAAAAAAACAATTTTATTTTTTTTAAAAAAAAAAAAATAAAATTACCAATAACTCTCATCATCATTTGTGTATATTAAAAACAAATATCATCTTTACATTTATAATTAATTAATTAAATAATTAAAAAATAAATAATAATAATCAATTCTTGTATATCATTTGTTCATTCATTTGCATTCAATTTAAAATTTACAAATAAATTTAATTAATAATTCATTATTATTATTATTATTATTATTATATTATGTATGTATTACATTACTATATAATTTTATTATTATTATTATTATATAACAATATTTAATCAATTAATTTAAACGATAATTATTCTTAATTAATTGTCTTAATTCAAAATCATATTATAAATCAAACAATAACAAAAAAAACAAAACAAAAATTAATAAAAACAAAAATAAATTTTTAAAAACTCATGTAACCACATTAAAAAAAGATTTGTATGCTTTCTCCTCTTCATTAAAATCAAGAATGGATGGTAAAAAGGTAAACTATGTGGACTGTATTCCAAGCAGTGAATTAGTTTTAGCTTTAGAAACTAGGGTAGGGTATACAGTTAATATATTTCAAAGCAATTGCTTTCAGTCAGAGATGCAAATATCCTATTGATACCAGTATAGGGTCCTTCTACAGGAACTTAAGACCTTCAACAACTAATAACGACAATCTTTTTGAAGCTGCATTTGTCAAATTAGTTGTTCTTTATACAGTCTGTTTTATCAAATCACTATGGACAACCATAGACAACGATATATGTTCACTGTACGGAGACTGAAGCAAAATTGCCTTCTGAATTTGGGAAGACAGAAACTTTCATAAAATTTCATTAGGCGATCAATGCGTGCTGGATAAGTCAGTGTTTGTTATGGATTCTTTTTTAACGGTATTGGTCAGGCTATCACCGTTAACGTTGAGCTGAATTGGATCAACTGGAAGTATGTTACATCCAATATTCTGCACTAGCAATTTGAGAGCATGGTTATCTCACATGACGAAGATGTGAACTGATCGCTGAGATCATGTAGCAAGTGTATGCAAATAATCTTTAATTCTCAGCAGTCCATAAAGCCAACATAAATCCTGCTTTCGATCAGTTTCAGCCTGATTTATGCGTCATAGTCAAATCAATTTGGAAGATATCTCACACAGAATTGTTTTTTATTTAAATTTATATCTTTAAATTGGTTTTCGATACACATTACAAGCGGAAGGGAAAACCAGGAATGTCTCCTTTACCTAATACTGTTTCTTATTAGTACAAATCTGATTGGAAGAAGCTCACAGGCTTTGTGATATGCAATATAAACTGGACCATCCTAAAGAATGCCTCAAGAATAAAGCAAATTCTATTCTTTATAACTTCCACAAAAATTCATATGGTCTAGGTACTGTAAGGCTATGAAAGAAGAGGATATGGTAATGGCTGCTTTCTGCCTTTCGCATTTAGCCTAACCTTGCTTAAACAATAGTGCTGATAATTTGATTTATCCCTCTCATGGAAACCTTCATTTTAATTCTTAAGAACCCAGAAATTTCTATTTTTACAGGCTTTTACGGCGACGAATAAATAGGGGCCGGTAGTAATCGTTTGATTTCATGTTCAGTCTATAAAATGGATGTAAAAGAACTCCCCGGAAACTCTGTCAGATCTCCCGGAAAGTGGCCATCGATGTGTGTGCTTTCATGTTGTTCTTATGGGCTTTCCCCAGATTTTGTTAACAGTCTACCAAACAGACTGTAAGATCCACTTCACAATGGATTCTAGGTTGGAAAAGGCTTTCACATTGTTTTAGGATACAGTCAGTTTCAGAAAAGAGTAGATTTTATGCGACTTCAATTGAACACAACGAAAAAATAAAATTGAACTGGATTAACTGTTATGGAAACGGGATTTTAAACACACCATTCAGATTTTTTAATGTGTGGCTTTCGTTTACCAAACAAAACTGGATAAAACAATTACAAAACAGTGTATAAAGTAATATTTTTACAATGGCACTTATAAAATGTGGAATGTACTTAGCTTACGGAAGCCATCTTTTCAAAAATTTTGCATTTTTTTTACAAGGCTTACAGACATAACCTAATAAACAAGCGACCACGGGTATATCGTGTGCTTGTTATTAGAAGAAAGGGACATGGCAACTAGTGTTCCGAACTTGTAATTAGTATGGTTTTATATTATTTTTGTTGTTGTTATAAAGGAATTGATTATAATATTGAAAGGTATTCAGTTATTAAAAAAAATTAAACGTCTTAAGCAATAAAGCTTACCTTAATGACCGTTCACATGAATAACGTTTTCCTAATAACTTTAAACCTTTTTTATTTCAATTTAATCTTTTTTTTTATCACAAAAACTTAATTTCTTCACTTTATATTTCATAATTACACAATTTCACTTTTTTATTTTAAAATACGTATTTAAACTTTATTCTTAATTTTCACTTTTTGGCACACACGCGTTTTATCTTTCATTAAAAAGACCGCAAACATGTAAACAAACGATGCATTATGCCGTAATCGCAGAGTAAATGACTGAGAGTATGAGAGCAATTTGTAAACAACATTGTTTTGCGGCAACAACAAATGTAAACAAAACAAAAGAAGAATGAGAAGAATGTTTGGAGAACAACAGTTATAATGTCGGCTGAGATTACGGAGAACAAAGAGAATTTGTTGTTTTAATTATTAAACGATGTAAACAAAAACAACAGCAACAATTTAACACACACTTGTTATGGGAACTCATGTAAGAATTGATTATAAAACACAAACAAAAAGCTGTGATAAATAAAGTGTGGGAATATTAAAATAAAAAAAAAAACATTGAAATGAACAAACGGATCTCCACTCATATTTAATAAAAAATTTTATTCTTTTACAACACTGGCCAACACTGTATGTAATGCATTGCATTGGTTAAGAGAAAATAGAAACGCAATCGAATTTGAAATTTATTATGGCTCTACTACAAAATTTTCTAACAATTTCTGACAGAAAGTAAACAAAATAAGAAATACACGCCTACACACATAAAAAAAGAATTTTAATAAAAATTATTTTTATTTTGAAATCAAATTGTAACGGTTTTTTACAAATCCCATTTCCGCTTACTGTTAACTTATTGTCATTGAATGCTGCCAAGTTCCCTTTTTAAACATTTCTTATCATCAGCTGTTTTTGACACTTTTTTTTTACTATACTTTGTACACTTTCGTAATGTTACTTTCATAATTTTGTAATTTTCATTGTAGTATTAGAAACCCATTCAGAAAAATTGTGTTTTTCATAAAAATTATTTCCATATTGAATGAAATCGATACCATTTTATGCAAAAATTGTTTGAAATTCTGTAAAATATTATGGCGATGCTGCTGCAGTGCTTGGCAAAATGTAACCGTTTTACTAGACCCGTTATCAAATGTCCTACAAATTCCTATAGTCATCATTACCTGCAATGGAGATCGTTTACGATAAGACACAATCCTATTCACGAGAATCTTCACTTAAAGTCTCATATAAAAGAGGCAAATTTATTGGCAAAACCACAAGCCAGGCCAGTTAATTTAAGGCTGGTAAGATTTAATAAAACTGTTGCACCAGAATTAAGGCAACCGAAAGCTCCAAAAGTCAAACTAAAACGGGGAGACATTATGCGTTTAGTTAGTTTAGCTAAATCGGAGAAATGGGTATTAGCAGGTAAGTTTGTTGAATTATGGAAAGGTTTCCATTTTTTATGGCTCATGAGTATTTAATTGCTATTTTCAGCTGCCATTGGCTGCTTGGTAGTGTCCTCGGCCATTACCATGTGTGTTCCTTTTGCTTTAGGCAAGATATTGGATATCATTTTCAATAAGGAGGGCACTAAAGGCCAACAGACTTCGGATAATTTAAAACATTTCTCTGCTATTTTATTGGGCATATTTATTGTAGGCGGTTTAGCCAATTTTGGTCGTGTATATCTCTTTAACAGTGCATGTAAGTATAGATTTTCTAAAATGTGGTAGAGGATATAAGGCTTACCTTTTGGGAATATTGTTTCAGCTTTACGCATTATACGTGATTTACGTTCAAATCTCTATAGAAGAATGTTAAACCAGGAAGTGGGTTGGTTTGATAAGAAAGGCACTGGCGAGTTGGTAAATCGTTTGGCCACAGATACTTATTTGGTAGGCAATTCCTTGAGTCAGAATTTATCAGATGGTCTACGCTCAACTGTAATGGTTTTAGCTGGCACCACCATGATGGTAAGAAGATTTATTTTGTATTTTTATTGTACATCTTGGAATTGAAAGCATGATTCCCATATTTCAGATATACACTTCACCACAGTTAGCATTAATTAGTACCTGTGTGGTGCCATGTGTAGCAGGAATTGCTGTGATTTATGGTCGTTATGTACGCACAATAACTAAACAATTATTGGATAAATTGGCCGATATATCAAAATCAGCGGAAGAACGTTTGGGAAATATAAAGACAGTGAAAACATTCACCAAAGAAGAAGAGGAGTGCAGAGCATATGACAGTTTATTAACGGATGCCTTAAAACTGGGTTATAAGGAAGTGTTAGCCAGGGCGTTATTTTTTGGAGCGGTAAGATGAGTACAATTTTTTTAAAATGACTAACAATCTTTAAAAATGTGTAAATCCCTTTACAGACTGGCATGTCCGGTAATATTATCATTGTTTCCGTGTTATATTGTGGAGGCCTTTTAGTAGTACAGGATGCTTTAACAATTGGAGCATTAACTTCATTTATACTTTATGCAGGCTACTCTGCCATATCGATAAATGGTCTATCCAATTTCTATACCGAATTAAATAAGGGCGTAGGCTCAGCACAAAGAATTTGGGAAATATTTGATCGGAAAAATGCAATTCCCCTTAATTTTGGTTTGATACCGGAGAAGAAACCTCTTGGTGAAGTTATATTCGACAATGTAAACTTTAGCTTTCCCGCTAGAGCAGATAGTGTAGTTTTAGATAATTTTAATTTAACCTTAAGGCCCGGGCAGACAACTGCCATTGTTGGACGCAGTGGCTCCGGTAAGACAACTATAGCAACATTATTGCTAAGGCTATATGATCCTTTAAAAGGCAGAGTATTATTGGATCAAGTAGATTTAAGAGATTTAAGTCCCATTTGGTTAAGGAACCATATAGGTGCAGTTAGTCAGGTAAGTTAAAAACAGAAAAACAAAAAATTTCAAAAGTGAATTTAATTTTAACAAAAGTTATTTAATGTTTAAAAGGAACCTGTTTTATTTTCGGGTACTATAAAAGACAATATACTTTATGGCTTAAATTCGAATCAAACAATAACTCAAACTGAGTTTGAAGAAATTGTTAGAAAGGCTCATGTCGACGAATTTACTTCACAATTGCCACAAGGCCTTGAAACCATGGTGGGACAAAGAGGCATGATGTTAAGTGGTGGACAAAAACAAAGAGTAGCTATTGCCAGAGCTTTAATTAAGGTATTTAATTAAGGATTATGGAATGAACACACTTAAAAATAGAAAAAATTGTTACATTTTTATGTTTTATTTTCAGAATCCCACCATTCTCATATTAGACGAAGCCACTAGTGCTTTAGATTCTGTTTCAGAGGAATTAGTACAAAATGCTCTCGAACAATTGGCAAAGGGACGAACTTGTTTAACCATAGCCCATCGTTTATCTACCATACGTAATGCTGATTCTATAGCTGTACTAGACAGTGGTCAAATAGTGGAGCAGGGTCGCTATGAAGAACTTATTTCACGTGACAACAGCACATTTAAGGAATTGGTTAAGAAACAAGCGTTTCTTATGAATTCATGATAAGCGTTGATAACCTCTGAAGCTGTAAAGTTTTCATTCATATTAGGCAATTGTTTTTCTTTTTTAGTTTATTTATATTAAATTTGTTTCAAATAGTATGACAGGTTTTTGAGAGGTTTATTGTTTTATGATTATATTAAATTGTGGAAAACAAACATTAAAGCTATAGAAACATGTTGTTTTTGTTTTAATAAAAGATATATATTTTTTTAACAAAAAAAAATCAATTTAATTTTATACATTTAACTTTAACTTTCACTTAATTAAGCAATTGTTTAATAAAATATTATATTTGAAAAGATATATTGTGGATACGATCTTCTATTCGTATCATTGCTGCCTAATTGTATAAATGTTTACATAAATTTTTTAATAGTTTTAAATTTTAAGATAAAATCAATTATAAAAAGTAAAATTTGTTCTTGTATAATATTTGGTTCATAGTTACAATAATACAAAAAAATAATTTTGAGATTCTGTGGTAGTGGCAATAAAATACGGCATAAGTCCATTGACCTTTTAAAAACATAAGTAATGGTTTATTTCTACTTTTTAAGATTTCAAAAAAGGTATTGAAATTCTATAAATTAAAATGCATATTTTTGGCAATTAAAAAAATAACAATACAAACGAGAAATCATCAAAGTGATCTCAGGTCCATCCATCATAGCATGCAAATGTTAATAAATCTTAATAAAATTCTTAATTTATTTGAGATAGACGCTAATATATAGTTCATACATACATAATTGATCATTACAACTCTTCAGTCAGGATTACGAACCTAGCTTCTCACATCACTTATGTTGTGTGTGTTAATTTTATTTTATATTGGAGGGACTTACAGTTTAAAGATGACTCCGAACGACAGATTTTTGAGTAACTTTTAATGACTATTTCAATTACTTTCAGAGTTTTTGCCAGAAATCTGCTGTGAGGAAGTTGCCGAAGAAATTTCTTTTCATATTTTCATCTTGATGTCTGACCTGGGGTTGGGACCGTGGCCTTACGTCTAATAAGTTAACACACTACCTACTAGACTACCGCGAGTTCAACAGTAAATAATACTATTGCTTAGATTCTATTTCGTTCCTTAATATTTAATACAGAAAAAGCTTTCTGCAGTATTAAGAATTGTTTACAAAGCCTTCAAAGGACGTAAGCTATTCACAGAGAATTTTAAAAACCTACATAAACGCTAAATGTAGTATGCTGGCAATTGAAGACCGTGAAAAATTAGCATCACCAGGTTGATTCTGGGTACACATTGTTGTAAGAAAAGCTTACAAATTAACTATCACTCGATTGCCTGACATTATCTTTAGCAGGCAATGTTGTCAGACAAAAATGTGGCATTAAGGTCGTGTCGTAGGTTAAACCAAATTTTTTTTTTCATTTTTGACGTAACGGATAAAGTTCGTCAATTTTTAATTCTTGACTTGCGGTGAGTACGTTGACAGCTAACTATCAGTCGGTTTGTTTTCTCTTTTGTGTACAGGCAAATCCACTACGCATCCAATGGATGTGAATGTGTCAACCTGATACGTTGTTACTTTGTTGTCAATTGAAATTGCCGAAGTACAATGTATGACGGATTCCAATATATATTCATACTAATAGTGTTATTAACGCAGCAGTGTTTCTTTTTTATTGCTGTATTAACAAAGACAAGTCAAAAACGAAAACGAAAAGTTTGTTTATGTTTACTTTTTATGCGTGATTGTTGTTACTTTCACTTAAGATTTGTCATTTTTGGCAGACAAAATGGACTAGGCGAATAAGATTTGACAGTCCCGAGAATTGAAAAACAGCAACAAATACATGTTGTTTCTGGCAAAATTCAAAGGGAATCCGTCAAATGTTGTACTTTGAATTTTATAACTAACACAATAGTTTTAAACATGAGTTCTTATGTGTATTGCTTTATTCGGTCCTTCTCTGTTAACGCAACGCATAAAGTTGAAAAACTTTTGACGTACGTCTCGTATATAGTTTTATTTCTCTCTTAAATTTCTTTTGTTTTATGCATGGAAATTGAGTGCCTAGACAGATATCTCCTGGTCACAAAGTACACAGAGGTGCCACGGAATTTGATACATTACGAATTTAATGTGAAAGTGACAGCAAATATTACCAAAAAGTATTTCTGTCCCTCTCAGATTATTTGTCTGTTTTGTTTGTTTTTTTTAGCTCTTTTCTCACTTTTGCAAACGTCATAATTGTCAACTTTGGTTACTCGGTGTTCCTTGTTTGTAATGCTAACTTGCCCTTAGAATTTCTTCTTGTGAACATAAATTTATTCAAACAAAATTATTAAAATTTCGTTATCAATGACCGTACACATGTAAGATAGTATTGTACAGAACAAGCCCTTTAGTCAGGATTACAACCTAGTTTCTTACACCGCAATTAATTGCGTAAATTGGAACGAAAAGTGGCGGATATAACAACTGCTTTTATCGGTGTTAGTCGATGTGGTGAACTGCTGTAACTATGCCCAGGCAAAACTAAAGGAAACAAATTGAAGCAATAATTATTTACAAGGAAATTACTGTCGATTGCAACTTTAGAAGAAGGAAAATATTGAAAAGAAAGAAACATTATTTATAATAGGAATAAAAGATAAGATAAATGGTTCTCCAAAGAACCAAGTTCTTTCTAGAAAAACTGAAACTGAAAACTTAAAATTCATTTGCGTCATTCGAAGTAAAATTCAAAATACTTTCGTTAAAATTCTGCAATGATGTTTTATGCCAGTTTTTACATTCGCCACATGATCCACAATATCTTAATAGAGAAACGCTGAGAATAGTTGGAAATAGTTTAGCACTTAAGAGGAATGATTTTTATAAAAAAAATTTTGCAATGCCTAAAGCTTAATTATAAATCGTGTTAAGGTCGTTATTTCAGTTTTCAATCAAACCACAATTGATTAATTCTTCTATAACCTCTGGCAAGTGAAGGGTATAGAAGTGGTCCTCTTCATAAGCTTGCACCGCAGCACATTTAATTGTCTTACCATTTGGTATTAATTGTTCAAGTTTGGCAACAAGTTCGTCATTGCAAGTTTCGGGTAAACCTAAATAATATGGAAACAAATTATTTTCATTGTTAAATTGCTAAATTGAAGTATAAAGAATAAGTACCTTGAATTTCACAATCGCCTGTATAAATGGGAAACGTAAATTGTCGTGGATAACGACGTATATCCTCAATGGGTACAACATCTATATTGCCATAATCAATGAAGTGTATGGAAGGATGGCCATCACCGACAGTCTCCAAACAGCAACCACGATACCAAAGGCCATCTACACTATAGCGAGCTATGCATAGTTCATCGGCTCTAAAAAAATATAACAGGAATTAAAAAACCGGCAGCAAGGATTTTAAAAGTACTTTAAGGAATGATTTTAATGGTTTGAGAGTAACATTTTAAACAGTGTATCAAAAATGTAGAGACTTACCTAGGGGTGTAGGCGTTTGGTGGTATAGATTTTGCATAATCTTGCAGTTCTTTTTTGAATTTTTCTATTTCAATGGCAAACGGTTTTGTGGTACATGAAATGCAACCGGAGTTCATAAGGGAATTGTCCATAACAATAAATTCAATATTTTCTCCACTAGGCAGCAATTTGTATTCAAGATACTGTGTCAGTAATAAAAGAAACGTAAGGAACACAAACAACACAAATAGTCAATAAGTCTTTGAGACCCCAAGGCAATATTAAAGTCACTTTATAAGCTTTAATCGTTTAGCAAATTAACAAAGGTATTAAATTTCTTTCTTTAGAAAGGCTGTCCGAATTTTAAAACAAATTGTGTGAAAAAGAAAAAACAATACTTTACTTACACCACGCATACACATTTCATCGGGAATCTGAGGCTCTTGGGGTGTGGCCAATTTTACAATCATTTTATTTAAGTTCTGTTGTGTACTTTCATCAATAAGTTCAACTGCATATATACGATTATCCGCAATAAAATCTTCCGGTTTATAGCGAATTTCAACGCCAATATTATTCAAATAGGCATACATAAACTTACGTATCTCTTGGCTCATATAGATATCTGGCACATCCTTTAGAACTACAGGTATAGCATGACGTGGCTTATTAACAAATTCTATGGGTGCTTCATATAAATCATCCATTTTCAATTGATCCAAATTGCCATAGTCCATAAAATTAACCACAATACAATTAGGATTTCTAACACTTAGCACTAAAGCACGATTGTATTGATTTTCGAACTTGGCAATGACAACCGTACCACATTTGGGTACACTGGTTAGATGTTTCAAATTCTTGCCGATCGCTTGCAAAACATTAATCGTATTAAAATAACTTATATTTGCATCATAGGTTTTGGAGCGTACAAAGACTACATTCGTTTTTGTTATTGCTGTTATACTAACAATATTGCCACTGCGTGGCATATTCTGTTTATATTCTTCTTCATCAGTGGCAGGAGATTTTTTGTTGTCTTTAGGCGATACAGAACTTGTAGTTAATGAAGATGAATTATTTTTAGCATTTGAATCGTTGTTATTTTTGTTGTTCTTATTGAAAGAAAATAGAACTTGTTCACTCTTTGCCGTTGCTCCATTCTTAGATGGAGGACTTATAGATGAATGGGATGATTTATTTTTAGCATTTAAGTTTTCATTATTCTTATTAAATGATTGAAGAACTTGTTCGCTTTTTGCTACTGCTCCATTCGTAATTATTTTGTTCTTTGATTTGCTTTCAGTTTTTGTGTCTAATTGAGCTGTTTTCTGAGGTGGAGTTTTCTGTAAATGCCTGCAAAAAACACGCATATGTTAGATACTTTATAGATGCTCGGTGTATCAATTAGCTTGGCCTCATTTGGCCTATGGAATATAAAAAGTTAAAAACATTTATAAATTACTCACTTGGGCTTTCCGCATATATAACGATGTTGTGGCCAATCCTTTAGTTGACATTCAACACTGCAATAATATTGTGAACAACGACTGCACACAATATCACAGTCAAGTCCACATTGGGAACATTTGCTAATATCATTTGGCCTTTCCAAACCTTCTACTGAATGCACAAACTTCTCTTCTTGCTCGTGATAAGCACCCTTAGACTCGGCATGTTTTTGTTGAATAAATTTCTTAGTATTCTCTGGCATGCTAACAAAGAGGAAAGAAATTATTTGATGTACACATATGAACACATATCTATACAGCTACTTACCTAATATAGGAACGTCCATTATGATAATTAAAATTATTATTCTTTTCCATTTTATACAATCCTTGGCGTTCCAAACTGTGGGCATCATTCGCCAATAGCTTCAAGGGTAGACCAGTTTTACCAATCTCTTGAACCTGAACCAAAGGTTCTTCCTGCACTGTCGGTCGTGGTAACTTGTTATTCGAAGTACGAAAGCGACGATTTTGATAATCAATTCCCGTCTGCTCAGGTGGTACTGATGGCACTGATTTATCATTTTGATTAGCTAAACCCAATCGCTCTATGTCTGACATTATCTGCGACTCATTACGCCTTCCTATTACAACTCTAAAGCCATAATTATTTTTCTCCAGTGCCCGAAACACTGCTTCCAAGTCTCTATACAAAATAAAGATAAAAATATAAATTTTTCTTTAAAATAAAATAAAATTTATTGTTTTACTTACGCCACTGTAGCCAATTCCACAAACATGTGATCACATTTATTGCTGTCACGGACAGCTAAAACATTACCATGCCTTGCGCAAATATTTCTTAAAGCGTTTGTGGTCATACCAGCTGGTATTTGTCGAAATACCAATGTTGGATTCCTTTTATTTGAACCATTTCTATTGTTCTTCCCCATAGATTGTTTTAAAGCCTGTTGACCAGGTTGAAGTTCTTTGTCGAGTTGAGCTCCCGGTCCTGATTCGTATTGATTAAATTTGACATTTTTATAATCATGTTCCATGGGATTCCATTTGTCAAAATTCTCATTCACTTCTTCGACACTCATATTTATTTAGTTTTAATGATTTCTTTCGAAACGTCAAAATAAAATCACAAGTAAAAAAAAATTAAATAAAATTGTATTAAAAATTAAAATTTGGGGAAAAAACACTTTCTGCCTGCAAATAGCGCCTTTGAAAGACACAAATAATGAGAAAAAGATGGCATTTTTTCGATTAGCAAATGCATCAATAATAATCTGAAAATGAGGAGGATGCCAGATCAATAAATAATTTTTGACGGTATTAGAATAAAGAAATGCACAATTGTTAATTAAATAATCTCTGAATAAAAAATATTCCACTACCACGATTTATATAATATTTAGTCCTTAACTCTTAATATAATTAAAATTTTTAAACAATTTAATGAAGATAAAAAGTAAAATAATTCATTTCAATTTCAGTATTATATTTATTCGACTTTTCTTTTCTTTAAAAGACTACCTAACAGATCAGAAATAGCAGGTAATTCGGGTACATTTAGATTATGATGATGATTAGTGGCAGCAGCTTTACTATGTCCGGCCTGCATATTACGATGTTGTGGAAATGTCGGCATTAATTTGGGGTCACAAGCTGAATAAGATTATAGATTAAAAAATGTACACCGAAAAAATATAAAAAAGACTTACGCAGTGGAGGTTCTTTAAAATAACTGCTATGCAGACATTCTTCAGCTGTAGCTCTTTTCTTGGGATCATACATAAACAGAAAATTTAACAGTCTTAGTCCCGCTGCAGATAAATATTGAAATTTCGGTTTTAAATTATTATAGGGCTGTTGTTTTAAAGTGAAATTCTGTATGGCTGGCATTTTCGAAAAATCTGGCCAAATGGATTCGGAGGGTGTGCCCAGTAAATCAATTATAAGCTCCAGTTGTGCAATTTCAGTATTACCGGGTAATAAAGGTTTATGGGACAACAATTCGCCAAGTATGCAACCTACTGCCCACATATCAACAGCTGTAGTTTGTGTAGGTGAACCCAAAAGTAGTTCAGGTGAACGATACCATAAAGTAACAACTTGTGGAGTCATGGCACCAGACGGTAAGCCAAATAAGCGGGCCAAACCAAAATCAGCTAAAATATTGAGAAATTATAAACATACTATACAATTTCTTCTTATCCATTTACTTTACCTATTTTAACGCAACCTTTATCGGTCATAAGCAAATTGGAAACTTTCAAATCTCGATGTATAATATAGCGAGAATGCATATATTTAAGACCTTGTAATACTTGTAGAATTATGCACTTTACTTCAGATTCCGAAAATGGTTGCGACATATTGTCCAAAAGTGAAGCCAAATCCTGTTCACAATATTCCATTACCAAGAAAATGCTGCACAAAATTTCGTAAACGATAACAAAATCAAAATATTACGACTGTTAATAGTATTACCTTTCCAAACTTTTGCCTACAACCACATCCAACAGATTGACAATATTCTCATGTTTACAGGTCTTTAAAATTGTGATTTCCCTTAAGCCACTTACGGGTAGACCATCTTTTTCTTGATCCATACGCACTTTTTTTAAAGCCACAATTTCATTAGTGCGTGTATCTCTAGCACGATCTGTAAAAAGCAGGGAATATCAACAATGACCATTCAAATCTGTTATCACCATTTAAGCTTACAAACAATTCCGTATGTGCCCTCTCCAATACGATTCAGTTTTTCAAACTCTGTTACTGCACGACAACGTCCATGCTGTTGAGAATTGTTGTTTGGAATTAAATAAAAATGTCATCTTGTTTCCAAACGATAATCACTTACCACATCACGTTCCTTGATTTCAGTTGGGTCTCCTGTTTTAATAGATATAAGAAAACCTTTGCGTGTTACAGGCGCTTGAGGGTCTGCGGGTTTATTTTCTCCCATTTCTACAAAGAAAATATGGTATTATTAACCGAATTTATCTTTTTTTATTTCTCTTTGCTCATACTTTCTTTAATATTTTTACAATAAAACAATAACCGCTGCCAAGTTGTTTACATTCACAGCCGGTATGAATACTAAAATGTACTAAAACATGATTAGTGTTGCCATACCGTTTGAAATCTAATCTGAGGGGAAATTTATTCTTTGTAAATGCAATCATCTATCAGCGAATAAGAATGAAAAGAGCATAGTGTTCATCGAGTAAACTGTTAAATTGCACGTTGCAATAAAGTAAGTAGTTTTTCTTTGGAAATAAAGAAAAAACTGGTCACAATTTTAAAAAATTGTATTTCCTCCTAATATCTGAATTTCCGAAACAACATTCGTCTACATCTGTCATATTTATTCACGACCATTCCTAGAAAAACATCTGGGTACACAGGCACTACTCCACGTGCAGTTTGTTTACAATTTTATGCAAGTGAACAAGTGAATAGAAGATTGAAAGGGTTTTATTAAATTTTATTCTAATTAAATAGAATAAGCTGCTTAAAATATGTCACAAGAAGATGGTAAGTGTTTGCATCAGTTGTATTTAATAAAATTTAAAATCTTTGTATTAAATTTTTAGAATTCTCAAAATGGCTAAGACGCCGCGAAAAATCTTTCGAAGACAACTTTAAATTCGCTATTAAAGCCTGGCTATCGATGGAATTTACTTTAACAACAAAATATGAACTGATACTGCAATGGTTAATCGAGCAAAAAAATTTAGAAGATAAGGAGATATTGGAAGAGGACTTCAGTGAGTTTCTAAAGTTACGTGCCCAACCCGGTTTAATAGGTCAGCAAATAAAGAAAGAATTTGTTGAATGGCTATTAATAAAGGCTCAAGAAAGTCACGTAACCACGAGGAAATGGTGTAATTTACTACAGCTATTGGTGGATTTTGAAATTCTGCAAGATTTATATCGTATGGACTACGAATTGCAGTGTCGTGTATATGGTCAAATATTCAATAGCTATGAAAAGTATTTATTGGCCTTAGAATCCAACGATAAACAATTTCTAAGTACTTTCGAATCGGAATTTTTTGCCAGTGTTTTAAAGAGCCTTAAAGAAACCATTAAAAGATGTGGTGATGTGGAGGCTTATGAAAAAGCCTACAGCTCGCAAGCTCTACAGCATTTAGCACAAGTCGTCTTGGTGTTAAGATCGTTCAAAGTAGATTTCTTTGATGATCTTTTAGAAATTGAGAGCTGCGTATGTCTAGAAATGGAAGATCAATTATTGATAAATCGTATTATGTCGTTGTGTTTACCTGTAAAGCTATTGTGCTTGGAATGTGCCATAGTTAAACGTAGGAGTGTGGAAAATTTTCACAAACATTTGCTGCAAACAATATTTTTACAATTTCTGCAAGAAACTTCAACAGAAGACGATGCCTCTTTGTACTTGACGGTGGCCTCCTACTTCTTAGAAATGTTGGGACGCCATGATGTGACTTTAAAGGTAGAGATGGAAGAAAGCCTTACAGCACTGCAATTTCTGGGTAAACATGTTTTTGATGTTGTTAAAAACCATAAGGACTCTTATTTAAAGGAAGTTCTAATGTTGCTATGTGCTGCTTTACGCTTAAATCCTTTGATATTGGAAGAAAATGTTTTTAAAATAACTGCCTGGATGATTTTGGCACCCAAAACTGGCGATAAACAAGAACAGGAACTATTCGAAGAATATTTGGTATTATTAATGGATATGTTTAGACGTTTAAGCCGGGCGGAGAAATTTGTTACCCATCTTTTAAAGGCCTTAAATGGTGCACTGAAACATTACGATTTAAGCTCAAACAAAAAGAGAAAATCAAAATTGAATAAAGAAGATACCCCGGCAAAGAAGAAATTCAAATTGGAGAAGGGAAAAGAAACGGCTTCAAGTAAAGAAGACTTTTCGCGATATTTAAACACATTATTCCAAGACTTCTTTAAATCTTCTGCCACGAAATCCTTTGCTAACAGTGAAAGACTGTCAGCTTCAACAGCTTTCCCCAAATTGCAAAACTATTGGCCCAGTAGTACGGTTGGTTTGGCATTTTCAAAACTCATTACAGGCTTAGTATCGAAACCATCGCTAACCATATGGAAATCTTTGTTGTATGCTTTAAAAGAACTGATAGAATTGTTAAGAAATCAAGAAGAAATTGATGATAAAAATCTATTTCAATTGGATATCCATTCAGCACTTCTATCACAATACTTTGCTGGTTGCAAATTGGGTGAACAGTCAGACAAATTCTTGGAGGAACTGAAACAACAGAGGGATTTTACCTTGGAAATATTAAAGTTATATGCACAATTTCTATTGGAAAGGGAACATCAAGCAAGAAGCATGACAGCGTTTTTGGAATTAACTTATTTTGCTTCGAATTTTGAACTACTTTTGGTATATTATAGGCCAGACGGCTGTCAACATGAATCACTACAGCCCTCTCAAGCTTTTGAAAAACTGCATAGTTTTCTTACGCCCGAAGAGTGGACTCTTATAGAGCAACGTGTTTTAAATTTTGGAAAGTCTACGTGTAAATATTTGTTACACAGGCTTAAATTGCAAAAATCTCAAGCCTCACTTTTACTATTAACAACAAGAAAAGAAAAGTTTTCTTTAAAATCTAATGATGGGGAAACGTTAACATCACTTTTTAAAACACCACAGGCCAAATGGTTTTTGCTACAATTGCAGCGTTCGGAAAAAGAGACTTTAGGCTCTTATTTCATTAGCAAACCTGAATTTCTTCCATTAATTACTGAGGATTTGGAGTTGTTAGAATTTGTTTCGTTGGCTGTTCATGAAAACCTATGCCAAGCACTCAATTCTAAGCATTCGCTACTCAAAACTTTAGCTTGTGACTTTAATAAAGTGCGTCAATGTGTGGAAATTTCTGCTTGTGAGTTATTAATTAAAGAACTTATAGATGCGATCGTTACACATGCCCAAAAGGAATATAAAGTTAAAAAGCTGTCTGTAGATGACATTCATATGAATTTGGATATATTAACGCAATTGCCTCTGGGCCATTTAAGACGTCAACGTAAAACTATTATATTTGCTTTGCATTTATGTTTATACCGCGATTTGAAAGCAGCTCAAGAAGAAGAACTAGCCTTAAAGAGTTTGGATATACTGAAAGGTATGTAGTATGGATATTTACATCTGAATTCAATATCTTATGAGCATTTTAAATTCATTTCAGATCTTTTGCATTTTGGCCAACACATTTTAATTTTTAAATATTTTCCCCCAACTGTTTTGCTGCAATTATTACCTGTCGAAAGTTGTTGGGATCTTTATGAATTTTTATTTTCAACTGTAAAGAATGAAGAAAAGGGAACAGAACAATTTCTGGAAGGTTTAGCTGCTATACTCTCTGAGGGTCAGGCTTCTTCAACTATAACTGACGATCAACGTAAACTATTGCTGTCAGCTATTGATACACTTTCTTCGCTGACTGGTCCTAGTGCCAAACGTATGCGCAAGCATTTGGATCAATTTTTGAAAATTTTTTCTCAACATTTGCAAGCACATTTTACCTCAGCCAGTGATGGCACATCGAAGAAAGATAAAAAGTTTGTGCAAAAGACTATAGCAGGTTTTGCTCCTTATGCCTCATCTGTTTTATCAAAGGCGGCTAAAGTTAAGGAAGCAGAACAGAAGACCGATGCAGAAACTAATAAAGAAAGCACAGAGACGGAGGATGACAAACATGAAATAGATGAAGATTTTCGTCGTATAAGCAAAATTTATATTGGACATTCGGTATGCAAATTGATTTATTTTTTAAATAATTTAATTGACTTATATTGTATCTGTTTTATTAACAGATGGATTATCGTAATCCCCATGCTATACGTTTAATGCAAGTTGCCTTAAATCATCGTGAATTGTTGCATTTGGATCAAGATGAAATTGAGTTTGTTTTATCTAACTATTGGACTCAAATCAATGAGGATTTATATAAGACACCTCAAGAAGAGGAGGAGAAACTAGGAATTAAAACAGTTGAAGCGGCAGTTAAAATGATAATTGGCAATAAGACCAACGAGGATTTATTGTTGGTCTTGAAAACAATTGGAGACAATTTAGAGGCTGATAAAATTGCCAACATCTTAAAGATGTTAAATTTAATAGCAAAATGTCCTTTTAGCACAATTAAAGGGGCGGTAAGTAGTCTTTTCATATAAATCAAATTGATGTCACTTAAATAATCCTTAATTTTAGATTTTTAATGAACAATATAAGCAGATAACTTTAAACATAACATTACTTTTGGCCAGGGATGAACAGTACAACTTTACAGATTATAATTTAATAATAAAGCTTTTAAATTGTCATCAGGCTGTATTGGACAATAAAATGGTGGGTATAAACTTTCAATAAATTAAATGAAATATTTTTAATTAATCTATCCATGTTTATAGATTCCTATTTCCACAGATACTATGGATAGTATTTTATCATTTCTTATGAATATTAACATAAACAATTTTTCTTTGGATGATACAAACCTCAAAACATTCAATAATCTGCACATTGCAATAACCGAAGTGTGTTCATCACTCATAAAATATCGTCATATTCTATTAATGGATCGTGTACCACAATATATGCACATTTTTAAAGATCTTACTCAAGCTGTAGTGTGGTATAAAAGTGAACGTCAAAAGGATACTGCTTTACCACCCGCAGAAATAGATGATTTATCCGAATTGGCTTTAAAACTAGAAGCTTTAATGCATTTAATAGCCCAACACAGGGTCGGTGTTAAAAGAGTAGCACCATTCATATTAACATTTATCATTAATTTGATGGTGGCAAATAAAAGGCCTACAACTTTGTATAACAAGGTGAGTTAAACAAATTTGTTAAAGTTAAGTTTGGTGTTTTATTTATAAATTCTTTTAATTTTTCCTATTTAGATTAAAACTCACATTGAGAATATTTGCTATGAGCTGATTGGTATTTGTGATCATCGTGTTGGCAGATTTATTTTACGTTGTTCTAATGAGGCTGGTCGTCAATTATATGAATTATTGGTTAAGGACTATCAAAAATATCATAAATTTAAGGGTAAAGTGTAGTTATGTTTTCTTCATATACCCTGAGATTTTTACTACCTGTTTTAAATATAATTTTAAATACAAATTTTATTGTTTTTACAAAATTTTAAGTTTAGTTTTATCGAAAAGAACGAAAATAAATGCTTGTAATCATGGTATTTTTGACAGATAAGTCGTTTTAGTCGTTATTATTTGAAGGTAAAGCTTAAAAATCAACTTTGTAGGAGGACGGTTACTTTTTAATAAATAAGGAAGTAATGTGCTACAGCCAACCTAATGTTTGTTAATCTAAACCTGGGAAAATATTTTAGATCTTAAGAATTACTTACTTAACTGGTCATTGCAATCCTTTAGTTTCTAGCACCACCTATGTTTAAAGTATAAATTCGAACCCGAACGGCAGGTTTTTGTGAAACCTTACTAACAATTTTATTTACTCTCAGGTATTTTGACAGAAGACTGCTGAGAGGATATTACAGAAGAAATATTTTGTTTTTGTCAAGAAGTCTGGGCTGGGGTTTAAATCACTGCTTTACGTCTAATAAGTCACTAGACTATTTACTAGACTATGCAGACTTCGTTGATAACACCTCTGGGAGAAATATTAGCATATATTCATCCAGTGAGGGCCATAGGTATTCAGATATCATCTTGGAATATATATAATAAATTCAGCATATTTGCGTTCGTTAATATATTTTTCATTCGTTATAAAAAAGAACTTAAAAAATATTTAAAATGTTATTCACTTTAAAAGTAAATTAAATTAAAATTTATTGTTATAAACATTTCTGAACATTTTAAAGCATTGATTTCAGTTGGTCTGCAATCTTTATAGGTATTGAATTCAATTATAAAAATTACAGAAAACACAGATGGGTAAAGTATTCAATAATAAATAGGAAAAATAATATGAAATAAGATTTCTTTGTACTTTAATAAATCACTTTAAACTTAAGTAAATAGTG
Source organism: Sarcophaga bullata (assembly GCA_005959815.1). Classification (NCBI taxonomy): domain Eukaryota; kingdom Metazoa; phylum Arthropoda; class Insecta; order Diptera; family Sarcophagidae; genus Sarcophaga; species Sarcophaga bullata. Next base: position 360,182 of record QOCX01000155.1, read on the forward strand.
AACATTTTTCACAAATGGGATGATCAGGATTTCCACAACCGCTAAAGTTAAAAAAATATTAACAAAATTAAAAACAATTTATGTACCACAATTCCAATTCCAATATAAACTTACAATACAGTGACACAAGAGTTGCATATAAAATTGCCACATTCCTGGCATGAAAAGCCACATTCTTCACACAAGGGCTTTTGGCAATTAGTGCAGTCACTTTGCACATATGTCTCTCGTTGGCAACACTCGGCTTTATCTTTTATCCACATGAACTCCTCATCATATTCATCAGCATCTCTAGTCGGTTCTATAACACCATTGCCAAGTAATACCACTAGCCTTGACAAAGGAACCTTTTTATTATTTTCTGTGTTATGATCAATTGATCGAGCCGCTTGGAAGAGCAATTTTTTAGTTTTATCTGAAACCGTTAGAGCAATTGTTAACTTAAATATGTTTCGCTTAATTCTGTTATTCTTCGACTTACCATGTATTTCTTTCATTTTATTGTCATCATGAGCATCAACAATTTTCTCATTGACAAACATTTTTGATTGCATTGTGTATGGAGGCTCTTCCGAACGTGTTCTTTTAAGGCTAACACTGTTCATATTTTAGAGATTTTTTGTAAAGTTTATTACAAGAATAAAAATAATTTCTTTTCAAAATCTTTGTTTATAAAATAGCTATAGAGCTCAGCAGAATAAAACTGTTTGTAAACAAAACACAGTTGCAAATTTATGTATTTGTGTACTAAAACTGCGATATTTATAACTGTGCCGTTTTCTAAACAAACATTAGGGAATGGCAATAAATTTAAAAGACGTTTCTTTTTGAGTTGTTTATTTTGTTTAAAGATTTTAAGAATGTTTATCTTGTATAAATTACTTAATGATTGTTGTAATTAGTCAAAGACAAGAAATATATCGAGAAAAATTATTGGAATATGCGGTAGCTATTGGTTGTGCCACGCAGGATACAGTGATATTAAAAATATGAACATAAAAACCCTATGGAACTCCTAACCTGCTTATTTCCTACAGCTGCTGAGTTACATACGTCTGTGAGGTGTAACACTACCCCTCGATCAGTGACGCATCCGATACCATTCAGTCTTTCTTTCTTTTACAAATAGGAGCATAACAATACACACATATGCACCGGCAATGACCGAACCTATTATTCTGAATGAGCAGATTAACATTAGTAATCTGCTGTAACTTCCTTTGTTTAAGTGCCAATAGAACACTCTAGGCTGCAATTGAAAATTAAGATTTCTTGCTCTACTCAGAATGGTGTCAATGCGAGTTAAAATAGGACGCAAGGAAAGAAAAGTGTCATATACACACTACTTCAACAGTCGCAAAAATAAGTCGCGGAAAAAGCTGTCAATTATAAGAAAGTTTGGTTAAAATTTCAAAAAAAATATACCCGGTGAGTATTCACATCCAAATACTATAAATTCTATATTTTCGCAGTTTCCACTACTATTTTAATGTCATTTATTTGGTTCCTCTTGAAATACCGAAAAGTAGATTACAAGGGAAGGGAACTTACTACAATTTGTAATTGCTTTTTTATGACTAGTACTATACCTTCATTATCAATTTGTTTTTCTCTTAATAGTGTAACAGATAGGTGTTGGATATTGAATCCACTCGCAGATGAGCATCTAATTGTTGAATATAAGCAACTGTAATTCCTTATTTTTTTTTGCTTAAAAGCTGAATTATTAACAGCGTAAAATTATTGTGCTCATTTTAATTATTTCAACATTGAAATTACTAAAGTAAGGTTATGTTGGTTGGCGTCACCACACTTTGTCACGTGAGGTTTTCATCAAAGTAATAAAAGTTCTTTTATATTTTCGATCAGATTGCAATAAAATTCGATCAATTGTTTATTCAATTAAGTTTATTTAAACTATTTGAAAGATTTTTTTAATTGAAATTTTAGTCGATGCCAAATTCCAAAGATCTTTGTATTTGCTTTTCATTTGAAATTTGCCGAAATAGTTGACAACTTTTCAAAAATTCTCTTTGATTTTTGTTCTATAAATAAAAATTTAAAATCATTAATTAATACTGCTGTTTAAAGGGGCAGCAATACTAAAATTTATAACATCATGATCACAGATCAAATCTAAATATAAAATAAATATTTGCTCTCTCTCTTGCCTTTATGTAATAATAGGCAATATTATAAATTAATAATGGATAGAAAAAAATAGAATTTATATTTCAACAAAACAAGTATTAGAAGCGAAACAAATCCCTTCAAATTCCTCCACTTCATTTAAGTCTTAAGCTGTTAACATTACAACAGAATAGAAGTGAAACTGAACTAAAGTAATATTATATGATTAATCAAATTCTATAGATTTCCCAAAGTAATTACAATAAATTAACATATTTTATGGATATTAATCAACTGAAGTATGTAGTATGTATGTGTTGTATGTTATCAGTCGTCATTGGCAATAAAAACAGAACAACTTTTATGAGTGCTTTTTAAAACTTTTTTTTATTTCTTTTTTATATTTTGTTTTTATTTTATTTTCCAAGATTATAAAGATGGGAAAATATACAGAAAATATATGTATAAAAAAAATTCAAAATCATAATAATAAGAAAATATACATTTTCAAACTCTAATTTTAGTAAATGATACCGAAGTATTGAAATATTTTTAATGCATATTCACACGCACACTCAAGTTAAGCATTCGAATAGATTTGGTTTGATACGAAAGAGAAAGAGGGTGTAAATACCCTAAAAATGAATGCAAACAAATAAATGTATTTGAAAGTAAAATATTTTGGTTTTTCTGTTTTTTTTTCTTTAACAAACAAAAACAATAACAACAAATTCTACTTAAACTATAATATACTATACATGCAGCTGAAGGCAACTGATTAGCACACACTAAAAGTTCTTAGCATAAGCATAATTTCACAAAACTCCCTGTCTGGTGGGTTTCTATCGATAAATTTCGGCCGTTTTAATTGATTTGCTAGCTTCATATTCATTAATTTCTGACAGTTTATATCAGACTCATTTGTTTACAGGCTGTTGAAGCTTTTAATTCCACCAATCAAACAACATTAGCTTTCTTGCAGTTAATTCTGTCCTTGATAATGCCTAAGAAACTTGAGCTTGTGTCACTCGTGTTATTTTCCACTTTTTTACTTGTCATCGCTTAGGTTAGGTAGCGCACCCCATTGAAAAAAGGGGTTTCTCTTAGGCCCATTGGGATACCACAATTAATTCTACCCGGGTGTCAACCATTCCCTAGAGAAAACTATCCCGAGTTCAAAATCTTGCTATTGCGGAAATCTTTATATTAGAGGGATCGACTAAAGATGTCAAAAAATGAGAGGTCAGAAACCTCGGTTTCTTTATGACAATATCAGGGTATTGACATATGATATATCTTCTTCCTCCTCAGACTGCAGAAGTCCTTACTCAGAATGTCGAGTCATTCGGCATTTCTTCAAAACTACAGTATCCCGCAAGAATACTATTGTGCGGTGATGGCTATGCGACACAAATTAGTCAATCCTGTTCTTAATCATACGTGTTTATCAGAGTTTAGCAATGTTGGACGCATCTTCCTGCTGCCAACGATATTGAGGTTTTCCCTTTGTATATATTCGAAATTTCTCTGAGAAATCCTCAACATTCATACACAAGAACGGACATTGACACTACGTTCGTTAGGGTCTTTATTGCAGCCTGACTATTCTAGTAAATCTAGGAATTTTCAGGAAAAATCACTCGCCTCAGAAAAGAAAAATTGAGAACTACTGCTAATTAACATTCAGCAGCTGTGCTTATGTGCAGTTACAAATACCCTCGAATGAGAGTAATACAACTGACAGACAGATAATAATGAGACATACATTCAGATTCAAAGACAAAAATTCCTATTCAGATGCAATCGTACACACACAATTGTATCGACGGCATACACATTTTTGTTTAAATACTTGCTTGTCTCTTAAAATTAAAAATAAAAACGGAAAATAGGGAATAAAATCACTGAAAAAAAACTAAAAACAACAGAAAAATAGAGATTTTTTTGTAATATTTTAAATGAAAAAATAAAAGAACCGCATTTTTATTATATTCAGTGTCAACATAATGAGTAGATCTATCTGCCTGTCTATATGTCTGGCTGACTATGTTCGCTTTTTCTTAAAGTTCATTTTGTAAGTCTATCAGCCGTGGAAATGTATCATGTATTCGTGGAAAACATCATCATAAAAAACATATTCTGTAGCATATACTTACAAATTTAAATGTTTTAAAATTATTTTTTTAACACCTAAATGGTAGGTGTGCGGATGTGTGAGCGTACCGTAAATGAAGCGGATATGGTTTCTATCATATCTGCTGTATGGAAACAATTTACAATGTACTTGCAATAGAAATTAGAATATAATTAGATTGAAAAAGAACTTTTGTGTGAACAATTAGAGAATCTCAACTGAACTTATACGTGGTCTTCAATAAATAATAGAAAAAAATTATTAAAAATTACAAACTAATTTTATTACATAGAATTTGTTTGAAATATGCCGGTACTACTAAAATGCAGGCGTAATACATATTGTGTATTCAATCGTTTACAATCAAAATGAAGAAGTTGACAAATATCCAGACCCACATAAAGTAAATTGTCGTACCGAAGTGAAACCTGGCTAGTTTCGAATTTAATCCCTGAAAAAATTACGATGAAGTGCAATAGTATTACAAAGAAGGGGCTAGAGTGCAACTCTCAAGAACCCAAAGATCTAAAGAACACCTGTAGATGCACAGTACACCAAAGAGCGAGGCATATGCAGGCTTACATTGGAAGGCTGATAAACAAAATAAGATAGAGACATTTCGTGGATATGCTTCCAATAGTAATAAAAAAAATGGCATAAAACTGTATATAAAAATAGTCAAAAATATTTTATAAGAGGTTCAGCTCAAGTCTTTGAACATGGTAATAATTACATCCGCTCTGAACGCTGCATTACAGTAATATAATATTCAATTTGAAGTTGCATTTATAATTTGCTATTCCGAAAAGTGGGTGGCCTATTGTATCTATATTTATAGAATTTGACTGCCCATGATTTTTTCTATTTCTTATTCCCCAAACTTAAGATTATAAAATGGAGAAGGGATGGATTGTAGGCCACATAATATAAGTGACTTGAGTTTTTACGAAGAGTACTGAGTCTAAAAGCATGTTGATTTGATTGGAATCTTATCAAATATAAGACATATATTGTAGATTGAGAATAAAATAGCTCTGAAAAATTGATCATTGTTAACATCTTGTGCGTTAATTATATAAAATTAATTTATAATACAATTAAAATTAATTTATAATTAAGAAAAATGCAATTAATTTTTAATTTAATTTGTAATTAATTCGAAAAGCAATTTGCAATCATTTGCATTCGGTTATTTAAAAAAAAAGAAAAATAAATTCTTCTATCCCCTCCCCAGAAATAATGAGTAACGACGTCAATGACCGAAAATTTTCTTTTTCTTTTACGATATGTGGGTGGATTTATCACGCGATAATGTCTTTCAAAACAATGAAAAAAGTTTTCTTTTCTTTTTTTTGGCATTAAGAAATTTGTGGCCATACGTGGCTTTAAAAAATCTGCGGTCTTTTAATAAAATTTAACAGGAGTCGGCGCTCGTAGTGTTGCAATCATACGGCTAATGACAGACAGACAAGTGTCTGTCTTGATATTTAAAAATTTGCGGAAGCGTATTGTTTTTATCGACTTTCAACAAAACAGTGTAAATCAAATGCATTTGAATGGAAAATTGAAATTGGCAATTGTTAATGAACTACGACCTTTAGGTGTAAACAAACTGTTCGTACGTACAGTGTGGACCATTATCTGTTAGTTGGGCTTCTCCACAATATTTACTTCAAAATTAAACATTTGTATCAACTTTACAATGACCTTCCATTTCCAATTAAAATCAAAGGAATCAAATTCATGGAAATTTATTTATTATTGTATAATTTATAGCCGGTTGTAGGGCACCGAAAACCATTTCAATAAAATATTGAACAACCAAAAAAAATCGTCTACAATACTTTATTTGTTCTTTATTTATTAGTGCCTGAGCCACCAATGATAATTATGAAATAAAAAGCGAAAAAAAAACAGAAAATTAAAAAAAAAAAATTTAATTCTTCCCGGTGTGAAGAAGAGTCAATCAATTCCCACTCATGTGTTATAATTTTTTTTTAACTACAAGTAAATAATTTATGTGAGTTTCTTTTTTTGTACATTATATTAAATTTAAAGGTATTTTTTAGGTACCTACATCGGCATAGGTGGTGGGTCGTATAGTGCTTGCATTGAAGTGTCCTGACTTTGGAAATCTGTGATGGGATCAATTAATAACCAAAAAAACTTCCTTTAGTAGTAATAAAATCAACAATCTTTGTATAAGTATTATGTTCAGACTGTGAGGAAATAAGGTACTTTTTCTAAACTTTTACTTAAGATAGCTTTAATGACTCGTTATTAAAAGAAGAAAAAGAACATTTAGGCCGTTGTGATACCACAAAAAATTCTACTTGGTGATCGAACATTTCCTAAAGAAAACCACTTCGAGTCCAAAATAAATCTTGCTATTGCAGCAACCCTTTATATACAGAGCTCAGTCAAATATGTCAGAAAATGCGTGTCAAAAATCTTCGACTCTTTATGGCAAGAGGTGACATATGAGGTGAAAGACAATCTCTATCTCCTCTTCAGACCCACTGCTCCTGCAGAAGTCATTTGTCGTAATGTCAAGACTAAGGGTTTCTGTGTTTGTCCACAAATAACTATGGAATCTCACCATACCTTAAAAGCATAGTGTAACGTAGTGCATTTTATAACCAGTCTTTACCGCCGATAACTTTCTTGCCAGTTTCATTTTTTATTTAAAATAGTTTTCTTCTTTCCTATTAAAATGTTTGTTTATCTTAAAATATAACACCACAATAAAAGAATAAAAAAATGTAAACAAAAAACGATAAAAAAAAAAACTAAAAAGAAATATCGAAAAACACAATTTTTTAATACAAAAATCGAAAATGAAAAAAAAAATGGAGAAAGAGAAAAAAAATTCCAAGGTCAGTAAACCTCCATGTGCTCATCTTGCGTTGTTCAACGAATTGCAGTCAGTCAGTCAGTAAACTCTGTCAGATTGTGTGTCAGTTTATAAGATGCTTTGTCTGTCTGTCTGTCTATAAGTCATTCTGTTAGTTAGTCAGAGTGGATTAATATGAATTCGTCGAATTCGAATATTTTTTCTTGTTTTAATTTTCTTTACATTTTTTAGTGGGGCTAGGTATGTATGCATATGTTGATCGTGCTGGTAGTATAGTTAGTTCTTTTAGTAAATTATACAATTTAAGAAATGCAAAACGAAACTTGTTGTCCATTTTGCTTAAGACGAAAAAAAACTCTTCAACGGATATGAACAAATATCAATTACACCGTTTACAATTATTTTGTTTTAAATACTTATTATTTTCATTTAAGTCTGGTTATATCATTTCATTAATTATGTAAAAGGCTAACACACATCTATTTTTAAAGTGTTAGAAGATGTTCATATGTACCACAATTTCTCTGAATGGAGCGCATACACCTGTGATTTAAAAAACATACATACATAATTGGTTATTACAACCCTTCAGTCAGGATTACGACCTAGTTTCTCACACCACCTATGTTGCGCAGATTAATTTTTATACATGAGTGGCGGAACCTACAGTTTAAAAGTCTGTAGTGGCCCAATCGCGCGATGCGATGACCATGGCTTCAAATCGTTCGTGTTGAATTTCTAATGTGCCATGGGCTGTGTGACACCTTTCGCCTTCCTGTTGAAACCACATCTCGTTGCTGTCCAAATCATTTACTTTAGGCCACAAGAAGTTGTTAATTATCGATCTAAAGTGCTTGCCGTTGACACTAATAGAGTAGACACCGTTGTTTTTAAAAAAATATAGGTCAATGACGCAAAATCCACAAAAAGCAAGGATTTTTCGGCATGGCCAATATGGCACCTCTCGCCTTCCTGTTGAAACCAAAGCATTCACTTTACGCCAAAAGAAGTTGTTAATTATTAACCAAAAGTGCTCACCGTTGACACTGATAGAGTGGACAACGTCGTTTATAAAGAAGTATGGGCCTAAGACGCCTGCTCGAAACGCAGCAACTTTTTCGGCATGCATTGGGCGCCCTTCGATCTCATGTGGGTTACATACATAATTGGCCATTACAACCCTTCAGTCAGGATTACGGCCTAGCTTCTCACACCACTNATGGGTTGGTATCGTTAAAAAGCCGACAATTTTGTTGGTTCATGCAGCCATTCATCCAGAAATGAGCCTCATCGCTGAAGATATATTTTCGATGAACATTAGGATCAGTTGATCCAGAGCCCATTCAGCAAACACACATAGTTGTCTATGGCCCATGTCCGCCAATATAGTATATTCACTCCAATATAACCAAAAAGCGAATTTTTTGCACTTTTAGGTTAGGGTATCTCATAAACATAGAGTGATAAGGTTATTCTGAGATGGGTTTCGAATTGTTGGTGCGATGAAACTATGTACAAATGTACAAATATTCATATTAACCAAGTAAATGGTGTAGTTGTAGTTGATCTGGTAAAGGAAATAAGCAGTTAAAAGTACTTTAAATCAATTAATTGCTTAATTACTTACTGCCGCCGCTACAATACATATTTTCAAGTGTTTAAACTTAAATATAATAAAGAAGATAACAAAGATATCATGCAACAACAATAACAATAATAACAAATTTTTTTTATTTAATTTATTAAAAACAAAACATTTGATGCATATACGTAGGCATACACTCAGACTCATCAAAAAAAAAAACTATTAAAAGTTCATAAAGTTCAAAATCATTTCAACAAAAAATAAACTTTAAATGTGTACAAAACATGGAAAAAGAAAAGAAATGAAAAGAAAAGAAAAAAACCCATCAAAATATTGCACAATTTTGTTTAAATACCTACCCTCCTTGTTTTAATACGTCACATTGAAGGCAGCTCATGAAAATTTAAGCCGGAATTATGTAAATGGTGAGTGAGTATTTTTGTGTGTTTTTTTTTTTCTCTACGTTTCCCTTTTTAATACCCATGCGTACAAGGTATGGCATGCATTTGCTATGTATGTATGTTCAGGCGGACTAGTATTTCTCATGTTATTGTTAAAATTCATGTTTGTGTGTTTGGTTTTTATTTTTTATAAGAAATACGATTGCATACTAAGCCAGTGAGAGTATTAAATGCGGGTTTTTACCTCTTCAGGCCTTTTTGTTTGTTTTCTCTCACTGACGTAATTTATTCGTGCGTATTTTTTTTTTTTTTTTGTTTGTCTCTGCCAAGTACTACTGATCCATTCCAATTCGTACATTTTTATTTTTTACTTTGATTTCTAAAAAAAAAACTGGGACAAAATAACACAAACTTGTGTTCGTAAAGAAGAAATTGCAACAAATTTTAAAGAAAAATAAATATTTGCTTAGTATTTAAATTTGTTTTTATTTATTTATTTATTTTGCTTTGTTTGGCTAATTGATGAGTAATAATGTGTGTTGCTTGCTCACATAGAATTTTGATGAAGTGACCGAATTTTTTATTTCAATTGCTACAAATGGCACACAAATGAAATAGTTTTACACAGAAATACATTAATTTTAGAGCGTGTTTTTTCGTTGAATTTAAAAAATGCCATTTCAAAGGCAATTGCTTTATGCTACTCCCATAGAAACATTTGTTTCTCGTAACAAAAAACTGATCAACAACAAAACTGATTTTTTGTATGAACAGGTGTTAGAAAAAAACCATAAAACGTGTGTACAACAGACTAATCTCTATTGATAAACATTTATATGTATGTATATATGTATGTATGTATGTATGTATAGATGATGGAATAAAATTCCTTCTCCTCCTAGCTAGCGGATTGTCTTCTTCAGACAATCAAATTATAGACAACATACGCATGTATTTTCTATTAATTATGGTTTACCGCTATTAGACCAAGATCACGACCAACTTTTATGGATCGATTTTGCAATTTGCAGATGCAAATTCGGATTATAAAGTGCTCTTTTGCTTTAACTTGTATTCAAGTGCTTTCAAAAGCTTGTTAGTTTCATTATATAGCTTCTTATTTGGATTCAGTTTTTTTCTTAGCTTGATTTCAGTGTTCCCGCTAAGCAGGTGATTATTCTGTTGCCTGTTGTACTTGTCTACTCAGTGATAACGTCTTCGGTTGTTGTATTGGCTGTCGTGGTGAGGAACTATGCTAATTGATTCCATTAATATATTTTCCAAAAGGTGCTACTGCCTGACTTTATGGATTTTTAACATAAAAAAAATTGTTGTTTCTCTTCTGATGCATTTTAATCTGGAATGCCTAAGTTTGCATGCCTTATTATTTTATTATTTTGGAATGTCTTATTATTTTATACCTTAAAACCACTTCATTACAACAAGTTTAACAAATGGTTTCAGTCTGTGATAACTTATTTCATATTTTAAATCGTAAACATATGCATTTAAAAGTTTAAAGCTGATGAATTTTAGGTTATTATTCATGGAAAATAATGGTGAATCATTGGGAATCACTGAACCAGCAATACTAAAGGATAAACAAAATAAAAATCGTTTTGGAGAACCTTTAACCAGCCGAATTAACACCTAAGCCGAATAGCTAAAGTTCCATGTATCACGACCTGCTGATATTTCATCATGACAAAGCTTGGTCCTCTTTTGCCAGGCCAGTTAAAATTTTTTCGAAAAAAGTTTTATTTGATTCACCTTACTTACTTAGTAGACTGCTCATTACAACCCTTTGGTCGGGGCTACTTCCTCTCTTCTTACACCACTCATGTTTTGTGTTAATGTTATCCATGAGTGGCGGGACCTACAGTTTAATGTCGACTCCGACATATTTATTTATGAGTTCCAATTCAGACATTAAGCAAGGACGGCTAAAAAATAAATAAAAATTTATTTTTTCTATATAAACGACTGCTAACAAAGTAGCATTGTTAGCCTTTGGATGTTATTATAAATGCGTATACATTTTTTTGTATATTTTTTTAAAGCGTATGTTATTTCTGCACTTGACTTTATAAATATTTTTTTGTTTAATTTTTGTTTAAATATTTTTTATTTATATTGTGTGGTAAATACATTAAGGAATTCGTTAAATTTTCTAAGTATTTACCTTAATTCGCAGTAATGAAAATTCAATCAACCTTTTAAGTGGTCATAATGAACATGAACATTTATAATTCACAATCCCAAAGTTCAAAAATATTTTGAGAGAATATGTTCACTGTGACCATGAACTCTAAATGGAATTCTAAAAGATTTTTAATTTATTTACATGGAGTATGTATGATTTTTAAACAATGAAAACACATGCCTGTAAGATTTTCGATTGCATAAATCACAAATTAAATAATTTTATTGTATATTTCAGTGGATTATTAAATAGTGTATGTTCTTTATTCTGTTCCAGAAATATTTTTAATTTGAATGTGGGTGTGTGTCCACTACAGAGTCGTCATAGTCTAGTAAGTAGTATGAGGCAGTGGTTCAAGCCCCAGCCATCTTCAACAAAACGAAATATGAAAAATTATTTCGTCAGCGAGTTCTTCTCAGCAGTCTTCTGACAAACACTCTGAGAGTAAATAAAGTCTTTCAAAAATCTGTCCTTTGGAGTCGATTTTAAACTGTAGATCTCGCCACAACATGGGTGGTGAGGGAAGCTAGATTGTAATCCTGACTAAAGAGCAAGTGTGTGCGTTTTGCTTCTGTTGGTATATCTTTTGCCATGAACCCTTTAACAAGAGCACCTGATGTGAGCTTTTCACCTTTGGCTTTCGGTCACTAATCCAGTCATATATCCACAAACAGTGCATATCTGTCACCAGCTATTTTTACACTTAGGAGTTTACTTAGCAATGAGAATTTGTACCGCATAGACACTGGGTCTGGATGCATAGGATAAAACACAATTCGTAGCTTAGCTTATGGATTTTAATTTTTTTTTCACCAATCATTTCCTATTCTAATCACAGGATAGTATGTGTCAATGTCAAGTCGAGGACAAACTAAAGGGCGTTGTAGATTGTTTAAATTTAAAACAGGCGTCAACTGATAGGTGAGATTTAAAAGGTTACAAACTCTATGACTCCATGATTTATAATATAAAATTGTGAGCCTTCTTTTTTTTTAGAAAGTTAATAACAAACTTTTTGATTACTCACTCATAAGCATACAAATTTGTTCACAACATCACAAGAAATCCAAGACCCATAGAAATCCTAGAACATATGACGTAAAATTGTAAACAATTTTGTACCACAAATAGACACAATAATAACGAAATAAAATTATTTATGCATGTTCCTCCACAAGTAGCATGTACGAGTGTATGTATGTGCGTAATGAATTTCCTTTTGACCAACGAATTGTTCTTTTTTTTTTGCATTCAAACATTTCAACAGAAGACAAGAAAATAAAAAACCCAGTGTGGGTTGGCTGGAGGGTGTTTCATTATTATTCTCATAAATCATGAAAAATCACATTAAATTTCCCCCCATCAATTTATGGAGACATGTTAGCATTCGGACAGACAGACTGAATAACGCATGTTTTCCTTTGAATTTGTTTACGATATTAAAAGAACAAAAAAAAAAAAAAAAAAACAAAAAACGATACATTTTTGTTAGAATGAATGTCAATTTGAAGTGCATAAACAATTATTTATGATACCCTACAATTGCCATCAGCTACTTGTGGGGCATTATTATTATCTGGTGATATCACGGAAGCATTTAATAGCAGAGATCGCTTTTCTGCAGTTTCTTCTGTTCCATTGTATGTTGTTCTTCGACTTCGCGTTTATAGCAGTGCACGTTGTCAAAGCTCATGTTGTCGAAATAATCGATGTTGTAACCTTAACAACAACTGAGAGGATTTCTAACCTAAAAATTAATATGGAGTCAGTGTAAGAATAGGACCACAAACTGACAAATAGTAAAGTGATGTATGTATATATAGGGACGTAAAAGGATTAAGTCTTGTATAGCCACCTTTGGGGATATAGGTTATGTTAGAGTTAAACTTATCCTTATACCTACTTTACCATGTGTAGCTTAGATATGAATGGCATCTAGAAGAGAACTTATTTTTTTATTTGCTTTGTGAATAAGCTAGTCTGCGTGAGATTACTTTTTTGCGATCTAATAAAGGAATGCCAATTTCACTTCCGAATTAGTTCGAATTAACTGTTTTATAAATTTTTGCAAACTCGTCCATTACTTTGTTACCTTCTTCTTATATCGTGTTCAGATTCACATGAGAGGAACATAACATAATTGGTCATTACAATCCTTCAGTCTGGATTACGACCTAGCTTCTGACAACACTTATGTTGTGTGTATTAAGTTTATACATGAGTGGCGGAACCTACAGTTTAAAGGCGACTCAGATTTTTTGAGAAGCTTTACATGGCAATTTTATTTGCTCTCATCACAGTTTTTACCACAAAACTGCTGAGAGAAATCTGCCGCCGAAGAAAAATTTTTTCATATTTTCGTTTTGATGCCGAATCTGGGATTTCAACAGTTGCCTTTACGTCTAATAAGCCAACACACTACCTACTATACTACGGCGACTACGTGAGGTAAACTGTTAAAATATTTCACCTACTCTTCCAGAGGCAAATGACGTACATATGTGCACAATCTGCAATGTGGTTTCTAGGAACTGGACACTTTGCTAACAGTAACTTAGGGTATATAACAGATCTTTCATCAAGCGGTTCTTATCTTTAATTTTAAATAAACTAAAGATAAGATATCATTGACATTTTTTATTCGTTTGAAAGACCTGCTGATATCATTATGTGTGGAATGTAAAATCGTTCAAATGTCCTCCGTAGTTCACATAACTTCGACGTGAGATGATCACACCCCTCAAATAACTCGTGTAGAATATTCAATGTAGTAAGTTGGAGTGGTAGCTTTGATACCAAAAGCTCACTTGAACACTCATAGCGGCTCGTTGTGATGCCACTGGTGAACGCAGTCTCTATACTGACCAAGTTCCTCCAAACCAGGGAAGAAGAAGAAGTTGGTCAGCGCAAGGGCTGTATTCCAGTGTGGCTTAAACTGTGCGATATACAGCGTCGTGCTGAAACTGCATGTTATTGGTGTTTAGGTATCCATATCATGCAAAACACAACACTGGTATTCACGTTGACCACCGATATAGTGCTCACATTGACATGAGGGATGTGGTAAAAAAAAAACATGAACTAATGACGCTACCAGGCAAAAACTCACAACAAACAATGACTTTTTCGTGCAGCACTTGACGCTTTTTGATCTTAATTCGTAATTGAATACCAAAGTCCGGAGTTTCCCTATACATATCTATAAACATACTTGAATCTCTCACATTCTTAGATCACCACCCATGACATAAACTTCCCTTTCGAGTAGTACATCACACAGTCGTTCTTGACCAATGCTACTCACATGTTTTGTTTGTTTTTATTATTTTATGAAAAAAAACGAAAAAAAATTTCTTTGAAAATAATGAATTTTCGCTGTTTTTTGTGCGATATATTCTATTAATGATGACAAATGTTTGTACGAAAATCTATTAAAATTTATTTAAACAATTTTATTCCATTTTATAAAAAAAAATGCTTAAAAAATGTCTTCTTTTTTTTGCTGTAAGTTTTCAAAGCCAAACGGAAGCCGCTAATTTTGCTTCTAACAAATTCCAATTCCAATTATCCCAAGATCAATGAAAAACACTAAAAAAACAATAATTTTTTTTATGTATTGTTTTAATTTTTATTTATATTTACTTAAGGAAGAATTTTGAAAATGGCGTTATTTATTTAATTTTTAAGTAAATTTTTATTATTTATTTAAAAATTTTAAAAACATTAACTTGGAATTTTGTTATTGTTTAGTTTAGGTTTGGATTAAACACAAAGAAGAAAAATACTTCTGCGTTTCATTTTTCGATAAATTTCCGATAATTTTTTTTTTATCAAAAATTGAAAATCAATTTGATTTTGTTTTTGTTATTTTTTTCTGAATATTTTCATTAAAACCAAAATTTATTGTTTTCAATAGTTTTTATATTTTTTTCTTTTAATTTTTTGTGTTTTCTTTCATGTTTTTCTTGGACGATTTATGATAATTAGCGCAAATCTGTAGACACAACGATATTTGCTTGTGTTTTAATTTTTTTGTTATTTTTTCTTATTAGTCTTTTGTTGATACGGATGGGCCATTTGAAAGGTTTTCTTGAGCAATGATGTATTTCGGTTTCTGTGATATTTTTTTCTATTTTTATTTATTTATTTAAAAATGAAATATTTTCTCATTGCTGGCGTATTTGTTTGACATAAATTGGTCAAATCGTTTGTTTAGATTTCATAACGTTTTTTTTTTTCTTTAATTTTAATTTTATTTAAAGAAGCTTTTTTCAGTATTTTTAGAATTTATCATGTCTAGGCCTTGTTGAAATTTATACGAGGTTTGTTAAAAAAATTTATTAAGTTTTTATGATTTTAAAAAAATGCTCCTTAGATAGAAAAATACTTGGGTGTATTGGTTTTCCTTCAAAAGTTAATAAAACTACAATGAAGCATTTCCCAAAAATCTGTCGTTCGGAATCGATTTGAACTGTAGATCCTGCCGCTCATAGATAAAATTAACATACACAACAAGGTTGCTGTGAGAAACTAGGTTGTAATCCTGACTAAAAGGTTGTAATAACCAATTCAGCTATTTAACCAAGTGAAATACCATTTGTTTTTCCTTACTTGTTAAGACAACTTTTATCTCGTTTAGTTAGGGTTTGCTAGTGTTAACACTCATAAAAGTCCTTGAGGCTTTAACTTAAGCAGATACCATAATACTTAATCCATTGCCCTGCTACATTTCTATACACCAGAAAAGGCGACAATGTACTCTGTTTGAATAGGTCCTTCTAGCCTAAGCCACCCAGACAGACAATGCTTCTTATTCTATGTTGAGATAGTTCCGCCAGATATGTATATCAAGAACGGGGTATTCCGCTAAGCCTTTTCGCAGGTGCTGCTTAATAACACATTAAGTAACAAATGATCTTTTAATCCCCCTAGCCTATTAGGCAGAGCCCACATAATAAACAAAAATAAACTTTTTCGTCCTCCCTGGCTTAAAATTAGGCCAACTAAACGTAGCGGTTCCCTCTTTTACTTGCCTGCTAAATATTTTTGTTATACTTTTCATTTCTTTACATTTCTGTCTCTTCGTATCTCCACCATCTTTCGAGTTAAACAAGTGATTGATCACAATTGCAGTTTCTAGAATGAAAGAGTTCGGATTTGTATAGAAACAGTGTCTACTTTTATGAGAATATTCGGCTTCCTGTTATTTGAAAGGGTAACCATTCTCAACAAAACAACAGAGCAGATCAAAACTGAGGAAGTGAAAATGCGATTGCCTATTGGAGTAGAAACTAAACTTTATTTTCGAACGGAAACCTGTAAAAAAATCACCTTTTTCGGCGTTTTCCTCTTTTTGCATCCTGCAAAATATAATACTCACCTCGTATGGTGGTAATTTTGTAAGAAAAAAAATTAAAAACATAAATTTTATTTGTAAAATTGTTTACAGCACATAAATCAAATGAAATCATATTATAAATCATTTATTGTTATTTGTTTGTTTATTTATTTTGTTTCTAATAATTTTTTATTAATTTCCATTAAAATTTTTCATTTTTATACTAAACAATGTTTTTACTTCACAGTTTTCTATTCGTTTTCTCTTTTTAATAAAAAATGTTTACCCTTTTAGAATACTTAAAGAATTTTAAATCAATATGTGAACATATTACATTAGGAATTTTCTTTTTAAATAATCATTGTAGATTTCTTAAGTATTCAATCTTATGTAAGCATATCTGTTCGTATATATTTTCTTTGAAAGTTTTTGGCCTTGAGAGTTTTTCCGAATAGCCACTTTACCATATCAAGTGATAACTAAAGGGAATTTTAATTGTCAAAAAGTTATGTGGAATAAAACCAGTTCACATTATAGTTGTTGTAAACCAAATATATGGGATTTGCGAAGTTTGTTGTGAAATTGTTTACTTTTTACTAGAAAATCCAGATTTTTACCAGAAGAGCTATTCTAATCAAACAGATGGCTAAGTGGATGGTAATAAGGTTGTATTTCAGGTGGAAGTCCATAACAACCATAATGAAAACTGTGCAATACTTGGTAGGCTAAAAGTCTTCTGATTTACTTGGACAATTAGGCTGCAATTAACTTCCTAATGAACATCAATTCGATGTGTCATAGAGCAGATACAAGACTAACAATCTTCTAACTGTTACCGGATATAGAACACACGTTTGTGTGCCCTGAAAGACTTGTAGGTGGTGGCCTATTAGTGTGAGAGTCATGGGTTCAATTCCCACTAAAGGATCTGGTCTGTTACGCTACACCGAGTGCTAGCGCTAAAGCTAGAATTAGCCGTACGTTCACGAAACCTAATGGAACGTGCGTGCGTTTTAGGAATTTGAAAAGTTATGTTCCGTGAAAGTTTGTTTAATTCCAGCTTAAGCTACTCAGCTTGTAATAATTTTAATATGATTTATAATTGTATTCTAATGAATAAATTAATAAATAATAACACCTTGTATTCACAACAGAATCATGCTGTACTATTTTAAAGTAGTATAGGTTTCCTTTAAATTATTTTATTTTTATTTCTGTATCCATTTTAATTTATTTTTTACATTCGCTTTAAAAATTAATTACAATATTGAAATGTTTTTTTTTTCTCATATCGAGGTTGTATGTAATTATTTATAAATTTGCATTCCATATTGAAATATTTTCTATGAATGAATGGATAAAACTGAATGAATTGTTGCTCTTTATAAATAAATAAATAAAATACGTACCTATATACACGCGCACACACCTCTTATTGTGAAATATTAATGGAAATTAAGAAAAAAAAAACAAAATAATAAAGAAAATAAAATAAAACTTAAAAAAAAAACTCTTCAATTAAAGAAACAACACATTAAATTGTACGAAGCAAGCAATCAAAACAATTTACTCACTATTGAACAGCCACCGCTGATACCGCCATACCATATTTTTATTTTATTGAATATTAAAAAATCATAAATTATTTAAATATTTTTAAATTAACATGGTGTATAAATAAAAGTACAACAAAAAATATTGTTTTATTATAGTAAACAAAACGAAACGTACTGAATATCACTAAAACACTCTTGCGTATGCTCTTTTTCTTTGTACTCTTGCATTGACCGCTCTCTTTGAATATTTTTAATATATTCGGTTCTCTCTCTCTTAGTTTGTTTTGTTTATGTGTTTGCTACGTTTTTGTACAACTGTGCACACTAACTAACAGACTTGAGTTTACTATTGTAGCGGCTGCAGCAGAAACAGCCAAAGCAGCAGCCAAAAACGCTTGCCTTGCTAAACATTCAATAGTCTTAAGAGAAAACAGAAGTAATTCACATTTTAAACGTGCACGACGGTGAAGAAATTGCAGCGCTTTTGATTTTTCTGTTTTCTTACAAAAAAAATTAAATTTTTAAGGTATTGCTACAGAGTTTTGAATTTTTGTTTTATTAAAATACGGTCGGTGTTTTCTGGTGTGTTGAATAAACAAAAAACACTTTTTTGTGTTTTATTTTACAAGTTTTTTTTTTTGGGTGTCTGTAAGTTGTATTGTGTATTAAAGTGCAAAGCATTTTATTTTTTTGATTTTTATCGTTTTAAACGAACTTTAACAAAATGAATGAATAAAATAAACAAATAAAATAATAATAAAAACCGAAAAAATAAAAGAAATAAACATAAAGTGAAAAGATATTGAGGATGATGATATTTCATTACAATTGTCTAGTTTTATGGGCAAAAATAAAATGTTTTATGAAATGATAGAAGAAGAAGCAGAAAATAAGAAAAATATAAAAAAAAACCTCTAAAAAGGCATAATAAGAAGAAAGAATGTTTTGTTTGTAAATGCATCTGTGTGTGTGTGTATGTATAGCTATAACAGCTACAACAAAATTGAAGTAAACTAAAGTGAAGTGAAGAAAAACAAAACACAACACAACATAACATAACAAGAGAGTGTAATTGAAGTTTAAAAACGAGTAATACAGCAATAACTACAAAAACAACAATAAATATTAATAGGCAACCGCATTCTTGTTACTGTTGTTGTTGTTTGTTTTAATAAAACTTGAAGAAATAATACAGAAAAAAATATTACAAGTGAAATTGTAACCAATTGCAAAACAATGGAATTTTATGTGTGAAGTTGTGTAGTTTCAGGAGTAACAGAAGCCAAGAAGAGAAGAGAAATGAAATGAAATGAAGTTTGTTTGTTATTATTATGAGATTAAAATTAAACAAGTGGGAGAGAGAGAGAGAGTGAGACAGTAAAGTAGGCAAAAGACAAACCATGAAGACAATGATAATGATAACAACAGCAACAACATCAAGAAAATAGATATGCAAACAATGCATTTTACACTCAACGAAATTTAATTGAAGTTACCCTTATCCATTTAATTTCAATGACAATCAAATCAAATGAATTTCATATTGTATGTATGTATATGGCTACAAACATTCGTACATACGTGTACATATAATTAAATTTAATTCAATTTGAATAAATTTATTATCCACATGTTTGCATTAAAGTTGAAAGAAACATGAAAATATGCTGGAAATCAAATTGAAGTATGTACGTAAAACGAAAATAAAGAAGAAGAAAAAAGTAATAAAAAGCCATAGAAAAACCATTTGAATTTAAAGTGCTGCATTAACTATTAGACGTTAGTCGGTCGTCGTTGTTGTTGTTTTGCCGTGTCATAATATTGAATTGAGTTGGTCGACCCTTATTTTTTATTTTTTTTTTTTTTTGTTTAGTTTACCAGTCGTAGTGTTATCGATAAATACGGTATTTCCAATTGGAGTTCTTTTGACAAGTTGAATATTTTAAAGCCGGTGTTTTTGTGTTTTACGAAAAGAGGATGAATGAAAAATTTTAAAAAATTGAAAAACAAGTGTTTAAAAATATTGAATTTATGTGCAGGGTTTGATAGCTTTAATATGTAGACTATTCAAATCGTCTTCAACGAGGAAGAGGTTATTTCTTTTGAATTTTCTATGTTCAACGATATTTTCGTCATTTATCCTATAAATGGATCATTTAATCTATAAGTGAACATAAATACGTAGAAGTACCGATAAATTTACAAATTATGCATTAAATTTGAAAACAATTTTTTTGTTTCTTTAAAGGAGGAGCATATTTTTAAGTAGTCTTTGTTAAAATGGTTCTCTTGCGAGGTATATATTCTATATGTGATCCTTCTTCCATAAAGCCATAACAAAATGGCTTCAAAAGTTCCGATTGTCTACGTAAACTTATTGCAGTTTAGTCAGCAACTCTGTTAGTAGTTGGCTTTTTAAAGTATGTCCAGGTCTTTTAGCCCCCAGCTTCCCTGCGACTTACACTTAATAACTTTCCAGGTGATAACATCTTCTGTTTTCCAGTATGTCATCGCGAGTTTTTCGTTCTTTTCCAACTCGATCCTGTTGTTGACCTTCAGAAAAGCAGGCGTATTGACGTAATGAATTTTGCATACTTCACATATACATTTCATGTTTCACATGTACAATTGAGAAATCTGCTTTCAGTTTTTGCCGAAATGTTTTTGTAGATTATTTATCCGTTGGGATTTAACAACCCAACTGATTTGTTAATGATAGCCGAATGAAAGTATTTCTTTTACTTTTTGGACTTGGGCAACGAGTTTATGTTATGGTTGATCAGCAGTGATATTCAATTCAGCAGTACAGCTTGCAATTTTACCTGCATCCATTCAGAATATGTGGCTCTGACGCCATGTTACCCATAGCAAGAGTCCCACATTTGTTCTATAGAAGTTAGCCAAAATTCCGCGTAATGACAGACAGAGAAATTTGATTTCGGTTTGTTAAAAGTGATCTTTCAATATCCTTTTGTAATCCAATAATTTTGATTCCATTCCATCTTAAAACATTTTATGAATACTGATGATAAAGACTAGATTAGTTAGTATAACGTCTAGTCCCCTTGGAACTGTACTGACAACAATTAGGCCGTCGGAAGAAAGTAATTGCCAATAAGCAGCCTATTTTGATCAATAAAATTAGAGCTAAAGCTACAAAATTTCAGAAGTTCGTTTGCGGGGTTCTTCTGTTCTGCTTCTGCCATCAGTTCCTGTCTGTAGTGAATAATGTTTTTGATAAAAAAAAACTTGCCTCATAGATGCTTGTAAAAAAGATTGCCTCGATTTTTTTCTATTAAAAATAAAGTTTTTTATTTCTATTGTTTAATTTATACCCTATCAAACGAATAACAGACCTCACAAAGCGATATGTTTACGTTATTCACACTCATTCATGTTATAATCCGCCCTAGACACCGGGTCTCTCCTGTATCTAATAGTTTATTTATTAAAAAATGTTTTTCGACAAAAACTTATAGAATAGATTGCATCATAGATTGTTTTTCTATAGTTTGTAGAGTTTAATTTATGCCAGGTCAAATGAATACTTTTGCCCCCTCCATTTTGCAGTGTGTTATCAAAATTTGTAGATACACAAACGGAGTACGATTTTCAAAATATTGTTTGATTGCGTTATTGACGCACACACTTTCTCTCAGTTAAGACTAGAAATCAAATTAATAGACACGCACACTTATTTTGGGGTGGTTTTTCGTAGACCATAGATTTCTAAATATGACATGGGAAATGTTTTCCCTTTCTTTTAAAACAAAGAAAAAAAACTTTCCAGGGATTTGCTCTGCTGTTCATGTATTTTTTAAAATAACTTTCGTTGGTAATTTAACATGTTTTGTGTTTTGAATTTTTATAAAAATTTCAAATTTTTTTTTTTATTTAAATTTCATTGAGTGTATGTGTATAATACTTGAGACAATTTCTTTAATTACTGTAATTAATATTTTCTTTTGTTGCTTTTGTTTTTCCTTCTATAGAAATATTTTATTTTGTAAAAGTAAAAAAAAAAGAAAAATTATGAAAAACTTTAATGAAAAATAACAATTAAAAAAAGGGAAAGAAAACAAGAAAAAAAGCAAGAGTTTTTAATCAGTGATTATTTTCTTGAGAAAAGAAAACAAAAAAAGAAAAAGGAACGAGATATGAAATGAAAATTATGAATGAATTTTTAAATCCACAATACAACAACAACAATATGTTTAAATACAATAACAAATATAACAATAAAAACAACTGCATTAAAATGAATATGAAACGTCGAACAGGAGCAGGATTATCTCATCATTTCTCTTTTGTCATGTTCACAATCATCATCACACAACAATTGCTTTTATACAGCAGCCCCTGTACAGCTTTAGTTTTTATGATGACACCACCACCATCACCATCTGACAATGTGGCGGCAGATGCCACTGCTGCTGATGATGTTGTATTAGAAGATGGCCAAATTTTAACACGAACAAATTTAACAACCGATTTAATTACGACAGCAATGATGGCAACATCCACCCCAATTGCAACAAACTCACCAGTCACACCACCCCAACGTAGACCACCACCACGTGTAGTGTTGAATAAATGCTGTTCGTTTGGTGAATATCTGGACAAATCGAAAACCTGTGTAGCCGGCAGTTCAGAACTTTGGATACCGTTGATCTTTCTGATGAATCGCAAGAAATATCATGAACCCAGCGGTAAGGCTCCAAAGTTCATTACATTCGAGGATAACGTCTTTCCCATATCAAAAGCTCTTGATATCAATAAAATACCAGATAATACGACAGAGGAGGATATGGTTACATGTACAGTGGAAGATTTGGAATTGATTACCGGCAATCATAATATTATTTTGTTCTCCAATGGTTCTTTATATCTAACCGAGAGAAACATTTTATTCCCTCCCTCACGTTATTGTGTAGATCAACAGGCGGCCTTGGTATGCTTTCCCAAGTCTAGTAACAATTTACCCTCTCTCAAGCTTAAGAAATGCTGTGGCCTACATGGATTCTATGATAATGAGTTAAAAACATGCCATATTGATGCTCAACACAAGGGGAAATTAAACATTTCCCAGTTAAATGAAACTGACTACCAAACTATTTACGGTTTTCCCCAATGCAAATCGGATTCGAACACATATGCCATAGCTGGAGACTGGGAAGGTTCTCATTTGTATCCTGAAACAGGCGACTTACATATACCAAATCACGAATTAAATCTCTTGGCTGGTGACTATTGCCTGGAGCATTTGCTTGTTAATAATGCTGCTTCGGATTCATTGAAAATATTTGTCTGTCCACACCACTTTGGGAGTCAGAATGAGTTCAGTAGTAGACAAAATGCTGCCCTAAGTTTCGGTCTAGTCATATCCGTGGTATTTCTGGCTGCTACATTAGTTTGCAGCTATTTAATGCCTTCGGTACATCATGTTCTACACTGGAGATGTCAAATCTATTATGTCTTCTGTCTCTTCATAGCTGAGCTGCTATTTTCTTGGATCCAGTTGTCAAAAGGTATGATTTTACATGAGGCTGTTTGTAATCTGGTTGCCAGCTGCATGCATTTCTTTTTCTTGTCCGCCTTCTTTTGGCTCAATACCATGTGTTTCAATATCTGGTGGACATTTAGAGATTTTCGCCCCAGTTCTTTGGAACGTAATCAAGAACTAATAAGACTACGTCTTTACTCTGCCTATGCTTGGGGTATACCTTTGCTAATAGCTAGCATAGCGGCCTGTGTTAATCTGATACCGGAATCATCGTTACTTAGACCGGGTTTCGGTGAAAAAAAATGCTGGTTTAGTGGCGAAAGATTGTCAATTTTTGCGTATTTCTTTGGACCCATAGGCATACTTTTAACCATCAATATCATGCTATTTGTCTCTACTACCCACCAACTGACTTGTGGCCTTTGGAAACGTGACGATGTCAAATCAACGACGGAAAAAACAGCCTTAGGCAAGGTGTGCCTTAAATTGGTGGTAGTCATGGGTGTTACATGGATTGTAGATGTCATATCGTGGATAGTGGGTGGCCCTGATTGCTGGTGGTTTGTCACCGATCTCATTAATGCTGTGCAGGGTGTCTTTATCTTCTTGGTAGTTGGCTGTCAGCCGCAAGTATGGGCAGCTTGTAAACGTTTCTGTTGCCCACGGGCTCGCGGCGAAATTACCAATACGACAAATGGTGTCCAGCATTCTTCATCATCGCAAGGTCTGCCATCTATGGCCGCGTGTGGCGGCGAAATAACACAAAATACTTCAGTGGCCAATGCCTCAATGAATGGCGGCGTAGGTGGCGGTGGTGGCAGTCTACACAACAACTCTACATTAACGAAAATTCCCATGGAGACTGTATGCTAACGTATAACTGGTAAGTTATGGTTTTTTATTTTCTTATAAAATTTGTTTCATTTACAATTTTTTTTATCACGATCTTAAAACTTAAATGTTGCTTGTTTTAACTTTCCACAAGAATATTTTGTAAGAAGAGGCAAAATACAAACATCTAAAATGGTAAATGCGGTAATTGCATTAAGCCATGTTATAGCCTGTACTGGTAATACAGTAGCCAATAAAAAATATTATTTTGAAACGGCTTGTTTAGTAGACATTTTTCGATTGCATATCTAATCACACTTATTAAAGCGTAAAAACCTCTTAAGGCCTATCAGCACGCCTTTGCAGCGGTCTACAACAAATAAATTTTGAATATGTTGAAAAATTTTCAAGATTAAATAGAATTCAGGTAAATTCTTAACGTCTATTAGGGAAAAATTACAAATGTATGGAATTTTTAATCCCTCTTTTAAAAGACGCGGAAGTTAGAAAAATAAATACAGAAAATAATGTTTAAACTTTTTGCAGAATGTATAAATTGGAAATACTTTCCTTATGGGGAAAAAGAAGATTTTCCTTTTATAAAATTTGACGTAGAAGACTGAGCCTGTTTTGAAAGACACAAGGTTTTTGAAATAAAAACTGAAAATATATTGGCACATCATTTTAAAAAGTTTATTGGATTCTATTGAACTGATTAAGTGCTAAGGATGCTTTATGCTCGGCTTTAGCAATAACAATTTCATATTAATACTTTCTTTTCGATAACTTTGATCGATTGCAATGTAAAACGATATGTTATCACCGGCTTATAGGCCGGAAAAAATTAGCATTAAATCGTTGAAGTTGTTAACACTTCGAGTGACGATTCCTGTAATATTTAATTTTTCCTAAACGTGATTTATCATTATTTCTCTTAAATTAACAATTTTCATATTTAAAATAATATTTTTGAGTTCATTTCTCATTTAAATTCAAAAGAAAAAAAATTAAATTCTGAGAAAATGATTCAACAACTCAAATATTATAGACCCAGTCTCTCTTGGAGGGCTTTCCTCTTAAATTTATTAATGTTTATAAGTATTCATGTATGTATGTATGTATGTGTACATGTAAATTAGTACGCCTTCTTAACGGCATTTTATTTCACTCAATAATTTTTTCACAGTTTACGTTTACAATATTCCAATTGTTTTTCCAAAAGTTATACTGGGATAGCACAAAAAGAAAAAACAAAAAACAAACCAAAAACAACTGTGAACAGAAATCATTTCTACAGATTTTATAATGCATTTCTAAATATTTACTTACTTTACTGTTTGTTCTGCACGCTCATTCGTATTCCTATTCGTACTGTCTGTCTGTCTGTCTGTCTGTCCTGTCTATTTATTCAATTGGTATAACAAATGAAAATTATGATTATTTTTCTTTTTCAGCTAATGGTTTTGCATATGCATATCTAGATACAATAACAACAACAATAATGACTACTTGTATTTGTATGCATGTACGTCTGTCTGTATTATCTTTTAAAAACTTTTACTACATTAATTTTCAATAACTCCATTATTTATGGTTTATTTATAAAACAACAACAACTTCTGCTGCACCAACAACAACTACTACAATCAATTTACATTCGATTACTCTTTTGCTTGAAAGTTCTCTTTTTCGATACCCTCTTAATTTTTGTTTGTTCGTTTTGCTTTGTTTTTGTATTGTTTTTAACATCAAAGAGCCTTTTTTTCATAGAAAAGGCGTAGCAAAAAATGCAACAACAATTGCTTAAGAGAAAAACTTTAAAATGTTTCCTGTTTCGTGTTTTTGTTTTTCTGTTGTGCTACGTTTTCTGTTTACGTTTTACTTTCAAATTCATTTTAAAGTCGCATATGAATTGCAAGTAACAATCCCTTTTCTTAGCTTTCCATTACATGCAGTGAGTTGAGTTGTTCTCCATGTGTGTGTGAGAGTGTGTGTGACACCTACTGTTTTAGGCAGTTTCAAAACAATTGGTAGGTAATTCGCCTGTCTTACATGGGATTTGATTACAGGAAATTGTAATTTAAGAGGTGCTATTATTATGACAATTAAAATGTATTTCTTTTCTTTTTTTTTGTTATTTTTGTTATTTTCTTAATAAGGTTACAATACCCACTAAATTTGATGTAATTACATACATACAAGCCCATTCGTGTATTATTATTTATATTATATTACACGCCATGACAGGTGATGAAGGTCGTTAAAAGGGTGTTTTGTACGGAAGGAAAATGCATTAAAAAAGTAATTGAAAAATTATATTTTTTATAATTTGCTAACTTAAAACTTTTGTTTATTAACAAATAATAGTAACTTGATAGCGTACAGTCTTTAAAATCTATGTCCTTTTAGCTTTGTGACATTGTAGTGGGACGAATATAATGCTCTGCTCCATCTTTCCCTTCTTACGAAATAGAAATTACAGATACAAATTTCTTTATAGTTTTTTTAACTGATTATTAGTCATCACAACCGTTAAGTCTTGATTACAGCATAGCTTCTGTCACAACCTATACGTGTGATGCAAAATTTTTTGGGTGTAGTTGACATGCCGACTACAAGATACCTGAATCCGCTTTCAATCCTGACATTATATCAAAGATATCGGATACATTTACTCTAATAATAATTTAATCCTTCCAAATATTCACTGACGAATCCAGACTGTGCGACAAAGTCGAATTTAGACTCTTCTCGGGACAGTTGAATCTTATATTGTGCCTAGCTCAATTATTCAGACTGAAATAATAGCTAATATGTTTTCAGATGTGCGAATTCGGTATCTGAGTATATTGTACAGAGGTATACGCATACTTACCAACAGCAAAGAGGACATTAGATCGCAATAAAATGTGCACCACGCATTTAAAATTGTCCAACAATGTCAGGTACCTCTGTTAGCAGCTAATCCCTAATCCTGATGCATGTATTTGGTGGGATCTACAATTTAACATTGACTGTGAATAATATATTCAAGAACCTTTTCATGGCAATTAATTTACTCTTAGAGATCTTACTAGAAGACTGCTGAGGTTGGGCCGCCAAGGAAGTATTTTTTTTTTCATATTTCTTTTGTTTTTTAAATCTCAAGCTCTTGTCTGCTAAGTCAACACTCTACCTACTAGACTAAGTCTTGCTTATTGCATTAACTGATTGATTTATCATTATTGATTATTTTTTAAACCACTTAACTTGGGGTACAGTATATCTTTCTAAACAATAAGCAATTTATGGTATGTGCTGAAAAAAATTTGATAGAATAGTTCATTACCGACTTTCAAAAACTAATCTAATACCCTAGATTATATTCTCCTCATCTCTTTCAGTTAATCTCTGTTATGCTGAACTTATAAGTTTTTATAATTTTCTTAATTCAAATGCTTTGTCGTCTTCTCCTAAGTGACATTACAAGGTGACTTAAGGCGGCTGTTAATTTAACTTGACCCAATGCTTTTCACTTTGACGCAGGCTTTTCACTCAACTTTTACAGCCTTAAGTCAAAGTAATTAGTCAACGTTACTCAAAGATGTTTCTATTTGTAATTACTTTCCAACTCTAACTTTTGGTTGTAGAAACTTTCAACTAAACATCTATTTTTATTTATTTAAATGTTATTTCTTTAAATGTTATTTATTTAAATGTTTTTTGGAGGGTAATGTCCCATCATTTCACTCGCCACTGGAAATATGTTTAAATACAATGAAAAATTGTAGCTTTTTTAATAGTAACATAAATTTTAAATTTTAAATTATATCGCCCTCACATAACGTGCCTGTTATAAGCTTGAGGGAAAGATATTGTAATGACTTTTCATTTTTTTAATTAATTTTTTGTAAATTTAAAAGAAAGTTAAGTAAATTTACGGCAATCGATAAATAATGAAACAGAAAATAGTGAATGTATGATATTTTCTTTAATTACAAAATTCAAATCGTTTGAGCAATAATCCAAAAGGAGATTTATTTTATCATTGAAAACCTATTAAAGTTGTCGTCAATGCGTTGTAGATACAATACATAAATTTGTTAGTAAATGCTGAATTTTTCATTTTGGTTAATTTTTATTGTTTTTTTATGAGTATTTTAAAGCCGTATTATATTATATAAACATTAAAACTGATTTTATTTGATGATTATTTGACAACAAAAGATTAAATTTTTGGCATTTGTCAGAAAAAAAGTATCGTATTTCAAAACAACTTTATTACCACACATCGTTTTATTCTAATCTTTAAATCGGATTAAAAAGCTAATGTTGCAAAAAAAGTGTGAGATTATCGAATTTATAGGTTTTTTGTTTGTTTTTTTTTAACAGAAAATAAAGCCACAATAATCAATTCTATTTTAAATTCTTTTTATCATTTTTAGATAACAACTAAGTAACTGAGCCATAGTGCACAGTGCATTTTATCTTCCATTATCGGGTATATCGTAAAATGTGTTTTCGTATGTGTTAAGTGTACGCAACGCAGTATAGGTACACAGTAGAAAAAACGTACTTTTTTGCTTCAGGCAGAATTATCTCTCTCTAATCCGTATGTATTCTTGTTTGTTTGCTGTTGTTGCTTATATATTCTAAAATGTAAAAGTGTTTCTA
This sequence comes from Sarcophaga bullata, assembly GCA_005959815.1. Taxonomy (NCBI): domain Eukaryota; kingdom Metazoa; phylum Arthropoda; class Insecta; order Diptera; family Sarcophagidae; genus Sarcophaga; species Sarcophaga bullata. Next base: position 389,370 of record QOCX01000155.1, read on the forward strand.
TGATAAATATTTGTTGTATTTGTTTAACCTTCTTTTCTTCTTTAAAAAAGAAAGAAAAAAAAAACAATAAAATATTGAAAAGAAGACACTTCCCAATAACAATTTCTTTTTTGGTATCATTAGTGCCGTTGTTTTATAACCGGCGCTAATTTCGAAAGTAATTAACAGCAGCGTAATATGCACAAACAACTTAAGGCAACAACGCATTAACACAAACACATACATGCGCAATTAAATGATCTTTTTCTAAGAGTTGTGTACATGAGTTTGTAACTGTAATTTTTCCGTCCTGTTATTGTTGTTTTTTTTTACACACACCTATTTTTTGTTGTTGCTGTTTTAATTGTAAAAACAATTTGTAGTTTATCTTATTTTGTTTTTATTTTTGTTATTCATTTTCTTTTTATTGTTATTCTTTTTTTATTTACCTTAACATTTGAACTCTTTTTTAGCCGTTTTTTGCAGTTGTTATTTTCTTTCGTTTTATTTTTGTTTATTTCTTGTTTCTGTGTTAATGTTTCTTCTTGTTTTCATTTTTTGTTTGTGCAATAAAAATAACAACTACATTAAGTAATGTACATACAAAAACAAAACAAAAAAAGGGAAAAGTGTGCTGCTGTATGATTTCAAGAGGAACATAAAAAAAATTAAAACAAAACTAAACCAAATGTTAAAGAACAAGATCAATTGCTACATCTCGTACCTGTTAAAAGTACGAGTTGTTTTATTTTTAATATTCAAAAGTATTATACTTACAGCAAGGTTGCCAAGTTTTTAATAATGAAATACAAATACACTGTCTCTGTATTAGACGCAGCAGTTGATCGTTTTGAGGTAGATTTTCACAACTTTTTAGCCCATTTCGAGTGGTTATCTATAACTGAAGGGACCTATAGTTGAACATCGACTTCGACCAACAAAAACTTTTTTATTGTCAGAGATTGCTGAGAAAGAAAATGTCAAAGATGAGGTTTAAGCTCTCCAGTTCACACTATCTACTAGAGTTATCGGTTTATATTTATTTGAGAACGATGTTAGCATGGCCATCACTTTGAACGGTAAGTAGATCGATAATTACCAACTTGTGGTTTCAGTATGCCATAATGGGTATTCTGCACGAATGACGTGAAATAGTGTAATTTGACCATCTTAGGCTTTTTCGTGTTTGCTTTTCTTACGCCGCGGGTATATGCGAATACACCACGAACTATAGCGGTCCTCAAAGCCAACATAACTTATCGCATCGGCTAAATTCAGCCTGATTTATGCGCCAGGGTCATGGAAAGTTAGATTTTTCAGATGTGTTTCAGCCAGGGAAGATTTAGGATGTTATATTCCACATATAATTGCATCAATTTAATTACAATGATATCTCGTATATACTTTAGCTTTATTTAAAGCTATGAAGTGCTTAATGAATGACTCGAAATTATGTTTATTAAGAGCCTGAGCTTCATAACAACTTATTCGTTGCACTATGCTGCTCACTGTAATCTCTTATCGGGAACATATGATTTGAATACCTTTCATATTGTATGATAAACTATATTTTAGGCAATTTGTTTTTCCTTTTCTATGTTTTACAGCTTTTAATATCATATTTTATTCTTGTTTTTGTTTTCTTTTAATATTTTTGCACAAAATAATTCCAAACGAATTATTTTATCATTTTAACAGACATAATATGTGTACAAAAAAGAATTTATCAACATTTCCTTTCTCATATGCATTTATATAACATATTGTCCTACATTCCATGGATTTATGGTTGGCAACACTTGTATATATACGACTATATGCAGAATATGAGTGATTAAAAAGCCCCATCGGATTATTTGACGTTTCATTGCTGCTGTTGTGCTGTTTTGTGATACCCTACTATTTTACTCTATAGATAGTAGAAGTATGTAGCATTTGTGCAAACGTTTGTAACAAATTTGAAGATACGGAGTATAAACATTGTGCTGTAAATCGTTGCCTAATTAAATAGATATGTTCGGAAGAGCATTTCAACATCATTAAGACATTATATTCCATTAAAAAATTCATTAAAGCTGCTAAGGATTCCTAGTAACTCACTTTGCTAGCAACCTACAGCGTATGATTTTGTACTAAAAACTATCATAGGTCCTTTACATAAAAAATATAACGTGTCCAAGGATTCCAATGATGTCTTGCAATCAACCTGGCTTAGGTTGACACTGTTAAACTAAAGGTTTCCGGTGCCACTACAGTTCGAAAAGATCTTTACTTCATCTCAGGTGCGGGTAGTTACTTTAGTAGGAATCACAGTTCATCACAACGAATACTAAATAAAGTGAACTTTTTCTACCACAAACATAGTGTTGTCCTCGTTCATAAGTTCTGCTTGCTCTCATTGGAAAACCCTTCTGGAATAAAAGATACGTTACGGTGTAGTCTATCATAAAGCCGTTCTTCATCGGCAGTCAGTTTAGTACTTACTCTTTTCCTTTAAGTTATTTCTCTCTATCTATCTTTATAAACTAGTTTAAATGTGATGCTCATGTTTTTTCTCTCGCCTTTCATTATCTGCGTGACATACACAATAATAATAACTTTTTATAGTGTTGTTGAATTTTTTTTCTTTCCTTTTTTATATTTTTTTTTCTTAACATACCATTACACATACATACAAACTTTATTGTAAAATTTAATGTATAATAGTTGTATATCATCGTTATTGTTGTTTTTGCTATTTACTCACTTAACTACTATAATACATCAAAATACGTACGTAAGTACTTCAACGAACGCATGCGTATGTAACTCTGTTGGAAGGGGAATACATACAAATTGTGATTGCCAACTGTGTTTAAGTACTCTCTCGTATGTACATGCGCATGTGTACACTGTTCGTTGTTGTTAAACAATAAACATGTGATTATTTTACGTAGTCAAACCCAACCCAAATTATAAAGTATGTGACCGACCTGAGAAGGAACATTAACCAAACCCAATATTCTTAACATACATACACACATGCATATGACTTCTTTTTTTGTTTTTTCCTCTAGTCAGTTAAGACTTATAGGCGAGTAGAGTACAATAACAACAACAATAATAAGCACATCAACTACTATAAGTACGTAGAACATCATATTCAACAACTAAAATTATGTTTGCAAAACACAGTTGCCTGTTTCATCTTTTTTTTTAACAATACATATGTAAGAATAAACATTTAGTATGCACAGTGGTGTTTACAAAAATAGGTCAGCAGTGACTCCATTTTAAATGGCCATTTCTCAGTGGATCATTGTTACTCATACAAAGGTGCATTGTGTTGGAGCTAAATGAATTGGTAGCCAGAGGAAGGAAAACGGGCGTAATTTTTAAGGAATTTAGGACATTAGAATCTGGTTATACTGCAATTGCGGGAAAACCGATTCACAATTTTCTCTATAACACATAATGCGATCTACTAACTAATTGACTACAAATGTAAATGCTTTACGAGATAGACACGAATTGTATTGAAGTATTGTTTGTACTGTGTCCTAATAAACCAAGGAATGAATGCTTCTTTCCACGCTCTAAAAATGTGAAAGTTCCTGCTACTGTTAAATTTTCTGGCTCAGAGTATGTAGAGTCTTCGACTCCACATGTCGCTCTTATGTTTTTTGATCATTAAGAAATTGCTTGTAAGGTGAATACTATCAATCCGGGCAAGAGGCTTAACATCTTGCTTTAAATCTGAACTGCTACAGTGATTTATAGCTGAAGCAACTATTTACAAAATGGATCGATCTTTAAATCCTTTGAAAAAATCCATTTTGTGAAATTGTTTTTAATATAAATGCCTATTTGGATATATTATAGTCGCGAATAGAATAATCCAGACTTTAAGTACATTCATATTGAATTTTAAGTGAACAACACAAACACAAACACAACACAAGTCACTGTAAAAATCCGTAACCTGTGTGATTAGTGTAGAACTCCATTGCGAATTATTCTTTCGTTGCAATTTTGAAAACATATTTACTTATCAGTCACTGGCAATATGTTCTGTTGGAAATCAGACTTGAAAATCTAAGTCTACAGTGTAAGCGTCGTCGTTTTGTAAAATTGTCATTGACCTACCGCTGATTATTTTCATTCTAACTTAGCTATGCATTTAATATCATGCATAGGTAGTCTATTATTATTATGAATTGATTTTAAAAAAAGATAGCTATGTCTACCTATAACTATGCTGTTTTATCCCTCATGCTAGCAGGATTTTGTAAAGTGGATAGATGTAAGATCCAGACTGTTTTAGACATACTCCGGTAAAAACGCGACTGTCTTAAACTGTTCCAATATATTATTCTAAAGCTTCAAACTATTTGAAATACTTTATATATTATGATGCTGTTTATGAATAAGATGTCATAATTTTGTCCACAAGTGTTAACTTGAAAAGCCAGCAAGAACAACATTAAATATTAACTCATAAAATAAAATAATTTTCGTTGTTATTTTTTTTTTAGTTCAACTCATTCGCATTGTAAACATGTGTTCTTGTTTTTTTTTTAACATTTTTACAAACGTTTCGTTTAAAATTTGTTTTTTATGGTTATTAAATGTTCTGTAAAAATGTTGTTTTTCTTTACGTTTTCGAAAAAAAAAACAGCGTAAAATATAAATTGTTGTTGCAATTAAAGAGATTCAATAATTTTTGAAATAATCGGTTTTTTATGTTTTTGTTTTTGTTTTCAGTGTTCTTTTCGGTGGAAGAGCAGAAGGCATGTTTTTATGGTTTTTCTTTCATTTCATTTCCTGATGGTTAATTTTTCTTTTGATATTTTTATTATTTTCTTTATTTTTCTTTTGTATTTCGTACATTAATTCAGTTGTTTTTAAGAACATTTAGTATTTTTTCTAAATCTTATTTTATTTGCAAATAAATGTTCTGTTTTTGCACAAATAAACCATAAAGAATGGAAAGGCAATTAAAATGATTATTTAGAGAAAAAAAAACTATATTGTTTTTTGTTTGTAATTATTGTAATTATTATTGCTTTAATAAAAATATTATTTCTATGGCAATTATAAGCAGTTGTTGTATGCACTTAGCTAAGCTTGTTCGAATTGTTATAACAAATCAATTATTATAGTGTGGCAATTCATTGAAAATTTTACAATATTTGGAAAATAAATAAATCTAATATTTTACTACTAGTATGAGACGAAACAACGCATTAGAAATGGTAGTAAAATGTCAAATCTAATTCGTCACTCATTAAACCGACTAATATAAATTAATGTCAAATTTCCCAGTTTATTAAGATTAGTTCTCCTTAAAAAACTTTCCCCTAAGTTTCCACTTCCTTCCATGCCTGCAAACATCGTTGCGTTCCTGACGATCTTCTACGATTTCAGAGTAACTCGTTCAGATAAATCATAGTACATACATACATAATTGGCCATTACAACCCTTCAGTCAGGATTACGGCCTAGCTTCTCACACCACTTATGTTTGTGTGGTTAATTTTATACATGAGTGGCGGGACCTACAGATTAAAATCGACTCCGAACAACAGATTTTTGAGAAACTTTTCATGGCAATTTTATTTACTCTCAGAGCTTTTGCCAGTTATCTGCTGAGAGAGGAAGCCGCCGAAGAAATATTTTTTTCATATTTCGATTTAGATGTCAGACCGGGGATACGAACCCTGGCCTTTCGTCTAATAAGTCAACACAACCTACCTACAGACTACGGCGACTATATCAATCATAGTACTTAAATCATAGTACTTCAACGTTTAACCGACTATCTTTTCTGCACTGTCATTATCTAATTGATCCCAAACCCTCATCCACATCTCACACAAGACATCTCTATGTTCTTATTTGGTTTTTATTTTGTTTCCTTTTTCTTCTTTAGAAGTGTATTATTGCCAACAAAATTATACTCTTTGTAAACGAATCTAACGAAACTAGTTCTACTCCTGACTCAGACATCTCTTCCTCTCCTCTGCCTTTTGGCAAAAACTCTGATCGATTCATACTAAGTCTAATAGGAGTCTTGATAGTAAATTTTACACTTGAAAGGTACCGTTCCTCTGACATTGTCAGCTCCGACAATTCTGTGGAAGTTTTCTTGAAAAGTACCAACAGCGTACCTTTTCTCCAAAGAGCTTAATCCTAGAATATCATTCCGTTCCCACTTTACTGCAGTGAGTTTTCGTCCGAGGTACTGCCCACAAATCATGCTGATTCTGAGCAAGGGATCTCAAACATTTAACCATTCTAACCTCTCTGACAGCCAAGTGTTAATCAGATTTAAGATGAAACTGATTGTCATATGTCGCTTTTCCCTTGATTAACGCCCAACAGTGTGTGGTTAATCTAATATGGATCGTAATTACAAGAACATCCTCTGTAAGAGTTTAGAGGATGTACTTGCCACAGGCGGCACTCGTCTATCAAATACCAGTAAACAATCCAATGAAACACTATAGGCTCATTAGGCACTCGGTCCCGGTTCAAACTCAGTCTTCGGGCTAAAACTCTGAGAGTAAATAAAATTGCCATGAAAAGTTTCGCAAAAATACGTTGTTCGGAGTAGGCTTTAAACTGTAGGTCGTGCCACTTATTGATAAAACAACTCATACAACAGTTAGTATAAGAAGCTACATAGGTTGCAATCCTGACTAAAGGGTTGTTATGACCATTTATTGGGTGATTGCTTCCTACAAATGTTCTAACTGTTGGCAGTGTAAGTTCTTTATCTACTTGGCGTTGTATTTTATTATTTTATTATTTATTTTTTACTTTAAAAAATGATTGATTTCGGATATATTAAATTTAGAGAAAACCTGGTAAAAACTACAAACATCTCTTCTCTTAACCATCTGTAGCTCACTGTATTGTTTTTGTAGTATGCATGTCGAGAGGTATCCAGTCTAAACCGATTTCTCCTATTAAACCGAATGCATTAATGACGTACATACATCATAAACAAAGTTCATAATTTTAAATGACTTATTACTTCTGCTTAAAGCGAAATAATTAAAAAATTAGTTTTAAAAAAAAAAGCAACAACAACAGAAAAACAACAAACTCTTGAGTAAATGTAGCGCAAAATAATGAAAAACGAAAAAAATAAAATAAAAATTTTGTTTTTATTTCTCGTTTTGAATTTTAATAACGACAAAAATAAAATACTTGTAATTTATTCGTCTCACTATATATACAATGGAACACGTTGCTACTGCAAGTCAAGATATGACAGCAGACTTTCAGTACGAACGGCAAGCAACTTGAAAATCTTTTGATTTCTTTTTTTTTTTTTTTGCAGTTTTACGTAAATTTTTTTGGGCACTAGTAACATTTCCCTGATCTTTGTTTTTATTGCTTTTGTTTTCTGCTGATATTGTATTTTAAAAGTTTTTTTTTTAATTTTCACTACACAGTCATTAACGTCAACGTAATGTAACGAAACCAAGTCAAATAAAAGCGAAGCAAAAAAAAAAATCGAAAACCATATGCCCAAAAAGTCAAGTATTTTTTAATTAATTTTTATGCGTAAATGCGGTAGGAAAACAGGAAAAATTAAATGCAAAATATAAAAAGAATTTAATAAAAAAAAAAACTGCTGATTTTATAATAAAAGAAAAAAACGTGAAGAAATAAGCACAACGTTGGCAACTCGTAATAATGCCATGGATGGAATTGGCATTAATTTATATATGCGTGTGCTTTTTTGTATTCTTATTATATTTTTTTTTTTGCCTTCAATAACTTTTATATTCTTTTAAATAATTCACCATGATACGTCTTTATTAAGTAGCATATCATTTATTTCTTAAGTAATGAAAATGTATCTGGAAAAACTTAATTTTTCTTCTCTTGGAATATATTCAAAACCTTGACACATGATATTTAAAAAAAGTTATATTATAGATATGGCGTAACGTATTTTGTAATATTTTAATTTAATTGTTTATTTTTTTATTCTATTATTTAATCAATGCCATTGAAATTATTTTAAAAAGAGAAATAGGTCGTTGTTTTTCAAAAGCATACGATTGTAAAACTTTTATGAGCATATTTCAATGAGCCTGCAAAATGGGGTCAATTTTACCAATCAGTTCATATTTTTCTAGAGTAATTACTTACTTTAATGGCTCTCTCCGACATCCTGTAGTACTCTGTATTCTTATTTTCCCTTTATTGTTAAACAGAAATATTAGGTGTAGTGAAATTTAAATCATTATTTTGCCAAAATTCTGCATTATTATAACAAGTGTTATTGGATCACGCTAGGTTACATTTAATTTCATTTTTTATTGCTTTTCATTCCCTTGGGGAACATAGAATTACTACAAAAAATCGCTTTTAATAGCTTTTTCAAATTGGTTTCAGTGTCATTAATTAAGTATTGCCAGCTGAGCAGGTTTTTAGACTACTGTAACGCAGGCCTTAGAATGATAGGCTTGCCGTCGGCCGTTGCTTATTGGGTGAAGAACTTTGCTGGCTGAGTTTTGCGGTTTCTCAAGTAGCCTGGTCTTTTTAGTAGGTTTGTTAGGGATATTATTCTCCTCTATGAATATTTAGAGCGGTATTAGAAGTTTAAACTTAAAATTCAAAAAAATGAATTTCCGAATTCGAATCTAGATTTTCATCAACAAACCTCGGCTTTCCGCCATGCTTCCTTCCCTCAGAAAACAAAAAAAAACTTACAGCTTTCCTTCATTAAAGGTTAAATCGCCACCTAAACGTTAATGGCATTTAGTGTTCAGATCTCTAATTTTCAGGTTAGCGACTACAAACTAGATTGCCAATTATTGTAGTTTTGATATTGAAAGCCTATCATTCTTTTAAAGTCCAATTATCGATACCGATATTGGTAAAATGTGCAATTACTGTTTCGATTGTCCAAAAACTAGCCAATAAGCCAATCCGGTTTTAACGTTCTGTGTTTGGTAGTATCACAGATAATCTTTAATTTTTAGCTGCTATTTTAGGGAAAAACTTTTATTTGGGAACTGAATTATCAAAGGTTAAACCGTCTAGGGACAGTAATCGCTCAAGAGCAATTTGCTTTAATCAGTGGTGAAACAACTTGGAGTACACCAAAACACTAGAAATTTTATATTGTGAAGCACCTAAAAGTTCACAACTTGTAGAAGCCTTAAAAAGCGAATAAAGATGTCGATATTTCCCTCGAGTTTGACTGTAATAAGTCAAACTATTACTTATTTAATTAGAAAATATTACTTAGGCCATTATTACAACTTGCCGTTAACTAAGGGGAGGATTTTAACGGGCAGATAAATTGTTTTTCATTATTATAAGTGGACAATAAGACAGAAGTGAGCGTTAAGCTAAAGGGAGGATCATCCTGCTGGTAACTTTTAAAGTTAAGTTTATGTTTGAACAGGCTATATTATCGATTATTTTCAATATGATAACTTAAAATTTAAACAAAATGAGCATGCACAACCAAAATGAGCAATATAGACCGTCCTGGCCACAGCGTTTAAAAAAACTTGTTTAATTGAGCAGTTTTATCGGCATTGCTCTTTATTTTATCATTAGGTTGTAATAACGAAAAGAAGTTAAAGGTGACTTTAAAGTTTACTTTGGCTAAAGTTACCTTTAACTAAACCCAGCTTTAACGAGAAGTTGTAATAATGGCCCTTAGAATTGTAAAATTACAAACATATTGTATTTACACTGTATATTATGTTGTATTTGAAAGAAAAATGAAACCATTTCAAGTAAAATGTCTTTTTAATTTTTTCTGCTGCACTCTTAACATGCACCATCTGTTGCATGACACTTAATAAAACAGCAGGGCACATAAAAAGAATAACTGATACTTCTCGTGCATACAAGTAGATTCAGTCGTCTAATTTATGTTGCTTTTAAGGACCATTTAAAATTGTTTATGGTCCTTGAATTGTCTGCTAAAACCCTATAAATTTTCTAACCACGAAAGCAGAAGAGGCCAAGGAAAACATATTTAAACTCTCTAACGGAAGTGTGTGTAACATGAAGATAAAATTTTGTTTTAAGCAAAACGAGTATATTTTTAAAGTATTAACCGCACATGTATTAAAAGTTTCTAGCTAGTCTGGTTATGCGTATCAGCTCTCTTTTTTTTTTGGTCTATTTTCATTAAAAAAACCCACTCATGTGGTCCGTTTTCGTTTTAATTTTTATCTCTTAATCTTTTTACGTTTGTAGACCAAACGGACGACCGACTAAACGTTTGCTTATGTATACAACTTATGGTTGGATGGACGATGAATGATGATCGTATCTACAAATTACAAATTTCTTAATTTATTTTGTTGTTGTTGGTTGTTTTTTTTTCGTTCTTGTTTTATATATATTTTTTTTTTTGCACTGCAATAAAAGAATTGATGTTCTACTTAAAGTTTAATTTCCTTTTTTTATTATTATTATTTTCGATGTTTTTGTTTTGGTTTGTATTTTGCACATGGAAACGCGTGAGTTACTTGCTCTACGATCCAAAACATTGTTTCTTTTCTTTACTATTTTTCTTTATTTTTTTTCTTTTGAGAATACAAAATTTATTTACTTGTACGAAAATAAATGAAAATAAAATTCTAAAAAAAAAAAAATTATTTTAAAAAGTCTAGCTTGTTGTAATGAATAGCCTGGCCCATTTTAATTTTATTTCTCATTTTGCAGTTACGAACTCGTTTACAATATGTTCTTCTTAGCTTTGCTTTCCCCTCTAAAATCGTAACTACCACTTGAATTTATTGGTTATACGAGTATCGAGTCAAAATATTTTTTCATTGAGTTTATTTGTACCAACCAACGACGACCACCTCATTTGGAAGTTTTCTTGCGTAATTTAATTACTTTTTTTTATTTTATTGCAAATAAGAAATTAATTTTATTTATTTGTAACCATTTTTTCTTTTTATTTTACATTTTCTTTTTTTATTTATTTCGTATTTTTTGCTTACTTAGTTTTTATTTTAAATTTGTACGCATTTTGCGTTATTTACGCTTTGTACACTGACTCGTACATTAACTTAGGAAAGTAATTATTTATTGTTGTTGTATTTTCATGCCAGACTAATAAATCGCGAATGGAAAGTTTACATTTTTTTGTTGTATAAACGAGATCACAATAATACCTTTTCATATACAATAAAGAGGGTCTTTTACGTTTTATTTTCTCATAGGAATTGAAATAGCTGTTCCAGCTACTCAGTCTTTATTTCCACAATCGTTGCAAAACCTTTTGGAATCCTTAAACATAGGAAAGAGGCTCTAAAATCAGCAGTATTTCTGTAGACTATTAGCGAATCTGGTGTAATAGTGTGTTGGCTTATGAGACATGAGGCTACCTTCAAACCCCAGGACAGACATCCCCAACAAAACGAAATATGAAAAATTATGGCTTCGGCGACTTCCTCCCAGTAGATTTCTAGCAAAAACTCTGAGAATAAATTAAATTACCATTGAAAGCATACTAAAAATCTGCCGTTAAACTATAGTCCGCGCCACTTCTGTATAAAACTAACACACACAACATATATGTTATGAGAAGCTAGGTCGTAATCCTGGCTGAAAGGTAATGACCAATTTATGTATATAGTGAATGTTAGCAAATTTTAACTACAAATTGTTACATTTTTTCTCCAGACGAACTATTTAGTAAGTGATAAGACCACATTGAAGAGATGAAAATTGAAGATCAACGCTCTAGGATCGTTTAAACTTCCATAACTTGTGTAAACCTTAAAAGACTGCAAGAAAAAAAGAAATTTTCCATGACAATGTTTCGAGCAATTGCAAATATTCATAATTTTTCAGTAGTCTCTATGATTTTGGAATCAGAAACCCGTCTGAGAGGATCAAATAAAATAAGTTTTATGGCTGAGACATGTTTTGTGGTTTTATTTTTAGTGAAAAATGTTGCATTATTGTCTCAAACAAAAGTCATTTTCGTATTGCCTCTTTTAAAGCCCACATAAGTTTACGCTTGTACTCGTAATTAATAGAACAACTTTGTCTTGAAAGCTTTTGAGGCACTATACTGGTGGTAATTAAAGTAACAAATGCATAAAACACTTACATTTGATTGGAATAGACTTGATGTTAGCTGTCGTGGTCTTCTACACTGTTTCGAATTTTCTGTACAAGTAATTTTTAAATGCAATTAAAATAATAACCATTGTACCAACGTAGTTTTAAGATTGTAATCGCATCCATAGAACATGTTGATGCTTATTTTTTGTTTTACTTCTTTTCTTTTTTCATTATTATTAACGCTTCTTTTTAAAACATTCCTATTTAAATACTTATGTTTTTACTATTTCCGTTTGTTTTTTTCCCTCTCTCTCTTTTTTTTTTGCAGGCAACTAAATATGACTTACAATGCGTATTGGAAAACAATTTTTCACAGGCAATGGTAAAAAATTAAAAAAAGAAAACAAAAATAATTATAAAAAGAAGAGAATGAAGAAGAGCAGTATAAAAGATTTTATTTATACACTTCTTTGAATTAAAGAATGTAAACAATTATAAAACTGATCATGAGCATTAAACATTGTCATCATCGTCATCGTCCATCATTATTATCTTCGATATAATCGCCGTAATCATCTTGAAATGATGTGATCATGATCAATGTAATGGAAACAAAAAGATGCTGACTACGTTAGTAATAATGATGGAGTTCGATTAAGAACCAACATATTAAGTTATTTTTTTTATTTAAGTTTTACTCTAAGAATTATAAAGAAAAAATAATAATACTTGAAAATGCAGTATTCACAGAAAATTTTAAATAAAATTAACAACAAAAAAAAAAAATATTGTAATAGATTTTAAGAAAATAAACACCACTTATGAGTTTATTTATAAGTGCAGTGTATATGTATATATGTATGTGATTTAAGCTAAAAATATTGTATAATATTCTTAAAATTATGATGTATAAACGCTAAGAACTAAGAACTAAGAACAAACTATAATAACTTTATAAATGTTAAGATAGTTAAGGCAGCTAAGTTTCTAAACTAAACAGATCATCACATCTTCCAATCATTCATCCATCCATTCATCCATCCATTCATATTAAAACCAAAAAAAAAAAAAAAGAAAGAAAAATTGAGAATCAAAATAACCAATCAACCTACACCAAGGAATCAAAACCTACCCATGCAGCATATTTTTTTCATTTCTTATTTTCCTCTCCTTTTTTCATATTTTTTTTTTTTTTGTAGTGTTGTTAAATGAAATCTGAATTCTGAATTCTTCTGTGGCTGTGTGTGTATATTGTGTGCTGTTGAAATGTGATGTGATTTGATTTTAATTAAATGACGACGACAACAACAACAACAATAACACAAGAGTTTCACGTTATTATTTATTTTTGTTTTTAACAAGCAACACCAGCCACAATAATAAGCTCATCATCTTGGCTTCCAAAGATACCATATATACATGAAGTATATGTATGTGGGTATATACAGCTCCAAAGTATATCCAACAACTAAAACCGCAACTGCATCAGCACATCAAGTTTAATTTTTTATTTTTCATTTTATTTTATTTTTTTTTTTTTAATATAAATACAGACAACAAAAATTTTAATTTCAAAAAATGCTGAAAAGAAAGAACACTTTATGTCAACGTTTTGCTCTCTCTATCGAATCTTTTTTTGTAAGGCTTCTTTTAGTGTTTTTGTATTATAAATTAAATTTTTTTATTGTGACTCAATATCACAATTTTTAAGTTAAACATTTCAACGTTGTTATACGTTTATTTTTATTTTTTTTTTTAAGTCCAGACTTCTTTTGTCTTTTAATTAATTCATATTTAAATTTTGTTTTGTTTTCTTTTATTTTGGATTACCTTAAACGGAGAATGAATAAGTAAATTTCGATATGTTTGTTAGCTAACCATCACATAATACAGTGGAGTTTATTCAACACAATATATGACATTATAAGGCAGGTTTTTAATATAAGAGAAGGTTGGTCTATAGATTCTATAGTTTATTCTATACAAAGTTCATGACATTGCATAAGAAAAATCTTATTTTTTTTTAAAATTTTCTGATACTTTAGCAAAAATAGTGTATCGCTTTTAGACTATAAAAGTATGAAATCAGACTTCACAAAAATTCTGCGGTTGACTGTTTGATTGTTTGTTTATAAAACCATATAACCAATAAAAATAACTTTTTAACATATTCAGGGGTTAATTTTAATATTTTCAAAATGCTCTTTGAATAACATTAAAAAATATTTCTTTTATCTCTTAAAGTCATACAGTCGACTCTAACACATACTGAGACCTTAATTAAAAATATTTCAATGTCTTTAGGAGAAAACAATTTTTTTCATCAAAAATTTTCAAGTTCTACTCTATCTATAATACTCTCAATTTCAATTTGTTTGATAAACATCAAAAAATATATACCTTTGCATTTCGGACCTTTGTAAATTTTGAAATAATTGAAATTATTAATCTTTATGACTGCTGCAAATAAGGAAAATGTTTATCTCAAATTTCACGCCAGATTTTCATTTAAAAATGATTGAAAATGTTTTTCAACAATTTTTATATTAGTTTCGTTATTTTATAGTTTTTTAAATACTCTTTTTCTTACATTAACTTTTTTATTTATAATTAAAAGACTGAAGTAAATAACATCAATTTCATTTATATGCATATACATACATACATACATGCATTAAAAAATCATTACTTCATGACACAATTAACATCTGGTGGAAAATTGTCATGTAGTTTTGAATTCATTTCCAAAGAAACACACACTTTTTAAACATTTTTTTCAAATCTTTTCATTATTCATTTAAAAAACAAAACCAGCTAAATTTCCCATACACATGTAGTTTAAGAAAATAGAATTTTGTAGGAAAAATATTTTCTATTAAAAAAAAAGATTCTAATAAATAAACAAATTCCTCGAAGTCATGGAAGATCAATTAATGTTTTGAAAATTAGCAACTGAAATTAAACAAAAAAAAAATACTTCCTCACTAGGTTGCCTCTATGCGCTCTTTATACAGCTTTAAGGTATTGTTGTTGATTTTTTTTTCTTTTCAAATAATTCTTTTCTTTGTTAATTAAGCATAAACAAATTAATTTGCAAATCATTAATATAATTTATAATTTAATGTACATATAAACAAATTCATTTATACACTTAACTAAACCATTAAGAATCGTATTTGTTTTATTATTCATAAATAAGAAATAATTTGTAAACTTTTGTTTTGAAATATTTCTAATTTAGTAAAACGCTTGAAAAAGAAGCAAAACAAACGTTTGGAATAGGAAAGCGTTATAGAAAGGAAAAATGAATGAACGAGAAACTAATTGAAAGTAACATTTTTTTTAATAAATAATCAATTATTATTATTTTTAATTGTATTATTTTTTAATTTTTAAAGAAATTTTTTGTTTTTTTAATGAAAATTTTTTGTATTTTTAATTAATTTTATTTTTTTTCTTTTTTCATTTTGTTTATTTAAAAATAATTCTTCTTTAGAAAAATCAATGAACAAATGTTTTAAAATAATTATTTTTTTCGTTTTATAATTTAAACAACGAAAATATTTGCAGTTTAAAAAAACAAACAACGAAGTTTAATTGAAAAACAAAAAAATTTAAGTGTTCTGTGATAAAAAACAGAAGATTTTTCTTTATAAGTATGCATGATTATTTAAGAACATAATTTATGTTTAAATTTATTAAAAAAAAAAAATACACAATGCCTATAAATTTTAATACATTTTTACCATAAAACGCACAACGTGAATAGACACTATGGAATAGGCAGAAAACAGAAAATGGAATTTCCTTTTAAAGCAAATATTCGTGGAATTTTTTGTATGATAATTTATAAACATATTTATTGTTGACATGTTAGAGCAGCACTAATAAAAAATTTTCTTTTTAGATTTTTTTTCTCAGAAATTAATACAAAATTTAACAAATTTTAGAAAAAAAAATTTTTTTTTTTTGTTGAAAAGTACCTCAACATTTTTGTTTTGATGGTTGTATTTGCTTTAATGCTTGCTTCAAAATTTTTTTGAAGATCAGCAATAACTTTAAAAAAGAATTAAAGTGTTTAAACGTAATCAAACCATTTGGTTTGAATAGAACTTAGCTAATAAAATATATTTATTTTATAGACTAGCCTTAAATTATTTTATTTGTTTGGCCTTCTTATATATAAAAATATTGATTTCTATGGTTCCAGAGTGAATCAAAGGGCAGCAACAGAATTCTTCCATTCATTCCTGTAGAGTTAGATTCAGTCTCTATCTATCTTCTCACAACACTTATAATTTTTTTAAAGTATTTTGCTATGGCCATGGTTATAACAATTATTACCAATAGCCAATACTTTTAAGATATATTTTTTTAATTTAAAAAAATATTATTTTTTATTTTCTTTTAAACTTAACTTATCTACCATGCGAACAATTGTTCTAATACAAATAGCTTAATTTAAATAACATTAATAAACAAATACAAACATAAAAAAATTCTTGATCATATAATTTCTTCTAAATAAAACCGGTTTTATGTTTGTTATACGATATCTACATTAATAATATGAGTTCACTTTAAAAATATTCAAAATATTGTATTATTATACTGTTTTTTTTTTCTCCCCAACGTAAAGCTCGTTTTACAGACAACAGTTTAAAAACGTAGTAAAAAAAAAAAGAAAAAACAATAACAACATTTTTTAATAAGAAAAATAACATGTGACCTTGCTCAGCATGTCATCAATATGTAAATTAAATATTCATGCAAAAAAAAATACAAAAAAAGAAGTAATAAAAACATTCAATTAACACATACGAAATAAAATTTACAATAAAAATAATGAAACTTATTAAATCATTTCACTGTAAGAAATATATTTTTAAATAATAAAAAAGAAAATTGAAGAAAAAGAAATTTCTTATAATAAAACATACTCTAGCCCAATATGATATTAAATATGTTCCATTAATATCGTATGTATTATAAAAATTTAAATCCATAAGCTTTAGTGACTGATGACAAAGCAGCTAAAATAAAAATTAATTAAAAAAATTTTATAATAAAACACATTTTATTTGCTAAATTTAAGTTTAATTCAAGTTTTTATAACAGCGTTACGCTACCTAGAACAACTCATAGACAAATATATGTAAAGACATAACCCTGTACGTCGAACAAAATTGAAATTTATTTGTGAAACACTTTGCTTTTAAACTTTGTTTTGCATATTTTACGCTGTTTCAAATACAACAATTGCACAATTACAAAAATAATCACAATTAAAATAGTAATTTATAGATTTAATACTGATAATCCGTTTAAATAGTCGAAACAAAGTTTTTGTTTAATTTTGTTTTTCAACTTAAGCAACACAATACAATACATAACAATTAACTTAAACACAATACAATAAATAATTTAAATTAAAATAAATTATTACTTTATAAGTAAAACACAAGACGCCCAAAAATAAATTATTTTAAGTTTTATAATATTAAGTCAACTGCTTCTTTCATATTCAATTTTGCTTTCTATTTAAAATTATCATGAAATATTTAAAGCTTTAATACAAAAAACAAAACAATATGTGAACTAATGCATAATACTATACATACATACATACATACATATATTCAACTATGGCTTTACTATGTCTTACTATACTAAAGAACTGATTTTTAACTGCATTACTCGAATATCATTTTTGAAGAAAAAACTGAAAACATAATTAACAAAAACAAAAAGGAAAAAATTACAAAATCTGCCAAATATGTAAAAGTTTTTAAAAATTAAATAATTAAAAGAAATTGTTTATATTTTCCATAAGCATAAAAATTTAAATTTGTGTTTATTTTATAAAAATATTGTATACAAAAAAAAAAAACAAAAAACAAAAAATAATGAAATGCTTTACAACGAACTGAATTGAAATTGAAATTTTATAAAAAGCATAATGAAACTTCTAAGTATTATGCAATAAATTGTATTACAAAAATAAGAAAAAAAAAACATTGTTTTATTTATTTACCACCAAGCTGAGTATTGCCATTAAGTACAGACATGTAAGTATAAAATTGAGTTTATTTCAGTTTATTTTCCATATTAATTATTTACTTTCTTTTGTAGGATTTATGCAGCAAAAAGAGAGAATACATAAGAACCTACCAATCAAATTGCCGGAGAGTCACTATAACGCAATTTTTTTCCTATTAGTCAAACTGTAGGCATTGTATTCTTTCAAACGGTCCAACTATTGACATTATATGATCGAATTAACAGTTTAGCTTCAGGCACATAGCTTGTAGTACACTAGTCAATTGCACCAAACACACAGTCCAATATTTTCAAGCATCACTTCTGATTTGGTTACTGTTTAGATTGACATCCCTGCACAACAAGTAGCACCATTCGTTTCAAAAAAGTTACATTTTGGTTGCGATTTAGCAGCGATTTACAGATGAAAATTCAATTCGTACGATTTTTTATTTAAGTTAACACGCTTAGAATACATACATTTAACATTTATTTTATTTTTTATTGTCAAATAGTTTTTTTTTTTGCTCATCTACACTGCTTGTAGGAGAGAGTACAGAAGGATGTACAACTTTATTAATTTATTGAGTCTTTCTTGTATTTCACTTTTTTTCTCGGTACAACAAAGGAAACTGCTTTAATGAAATACTTTTTTTGCCGGCAATTCAGTGTTCGTTTCCGTATTCTCATAGAGTATGTTACATCATTGTCGGTTCAACATAATTTACAGAATGACCGTCCACACTATGTAGGTACATATGCAACACATTTCCTATCGAAGTCTTTACCCCCTCTTAAGTCATAAGCACTATTCATAATTATCCCATACTATAACAACGCTGCATGCGTGAGGACCACCACTGAGTGTTGTTCAATTAAAAAGAAAAACGAAAAATAGAACAGTACGTATTAACTGTTATAAATTTCATAGGGATTCTTTACAAAAACATTATGACTCTTATATTGTATGCATTACTTTTTATAGCTATTAAGAAAATTATTTCACAAATATAATTACAATAATTTAATATTTATTTACTATATATTTAGGTCAATACATCATCTGAAAATTTAATAATTTATAAAGTTATAAACAACATCGATTTTCAATGAAGACTTCTTGTATAAAATAAAAAAAAAATATCTTTCTTTAATTGTAAACTTATTTTTGAAAAGCTACTACATTTTCTTTAGCTATATTATATTTTAAAAATAATTACTTAAGCAGTTTAATATGCTTATTTCATAAGACATTCATTTGTGTATGAGAATATATTAATTACATGTTGCAAGTTTATGAATAATTGTTTCAAATAATTTTCGAAAAAGGCATGAAATAATTACTATTAAAGGGTTATTAAACAAGTGTTTTCGAATCCTTTTTTAAAGTAATTTTCTTAAAATATATTTTTTGTAAATTATTATTATAGTAAATATCTTCGGAAATGCCATTTTTAAAATGGCTAAATTCAATGATAAGTACTTTCAAATTAAAAAAGTAAAAAAGAAGTACAAATCGATAAAAAAAAAAGATAAAAAAGATATTAGTCCGGACAATTTTAAAAAGTGAATAAAATTTTATATCGATTTATATGTATTATATTAATAAAAACCATATGTACTGGTTTATTTTACTTGCTTACATACATCTTTGAGTGCAGCGTAAACAATTCACATTGTTATCATAGAGCTTATGGTTTACCATACGAATGTTTGCCTAGTTATACATACATATGTACATATATATCTCTTATCATTTAAACATTAAAAAAAGCAATTAATGTTTACAAAAAGTATTACTGGTAAAAAATGATAAACTAAAGTTTATAATAATAATACATACATTATTTTAAAAAATCTGACAATATGAATGAAAATTTGCAATTGCAATTTTGCATGTACAGATATATTAAGGCAATATATTTAAACATTAAAATTATTTTATTGTAATATTTCGAAACAATCTCAAAGCTTCTATAACTGTTTTAAAACCACAAGTCAAACTCGAAGATATTAAAAAAATTGTTGGTAAATTATTTTTCAAACTATTGTGAAAAAAGAAGTAAATTCTCTCAAAATAAATTTATGAATGAAAAAGGGTTATAAAAAGTTAGGAAAAACAAAAAAAAATCATTTACTTGTAAATGTTTCTTGAAAATCAACTTTTTATAAGCCTACAGTAATAATTATAAAGAATTTCTTCAAACATTGATTATAAAGGTATGGACTGTGTTGCCGAATTGAAACTTTTTCTTTTTTAGTTTTAAAAAAATTGAAGTTAATTTTTGCAGTACGTTAAATGTATGTTAAATATTAGAAAATTAATATTTTACTTTATGTAATTAGTTTCTTGAATACAGAATCTTCTTGATTCAAAAAACATTAACAATTCGACCAAATTTTTCATAGTCTTCCATCCCATTTTTTTCAGACAAAATAGTGGTACCTCTTAATATTTAGTTTCTAGTCAAGATTGTTTGAAGAGATGTTTGCTTTATGTACACTTCACGAAAACTAAAGGACAATAGCGGCGCAATTTTTCACAACTATATCTAGAGTTAACAGTGTTAAGGAAATTCTATACAATTTTATATCTTTGTATTATAATTTTAATCAAAAATAAATAATTTAATAGCACAAATAAGTTAATAATTTAATATAAAAAAGTCACCACACTGCTTTCTAGCATTCAAATAAAGATTTAAATAAGCACCTAAAAATAATTGAATAAACCAATTAATAATAAGATGTTCAATCAATTAAGATAAATTCAAGTTTTTTTTAAGATATCAAACTGCAATATACATATTGAGAGGGGAACTCTAAGGGGGGCATATTCAATTGTTCTGTCATTTAAAAATGACGTTAATCATCATTGTTTTAAAAATTTTCTGCAAAAAAAAAATCTGAATCATATTTTGCTTTTGTATCAATTATTATTTTTTAAATGTCGTCAACACTATTAATAGTTGTGAATTAATTTTCTTTAAAAGGTGTGTATATAGAAAATGACAAGTTTTATGGGTAGGAAATATATTTTCACGATAAATATTTATTCTGCCAAAAAATTTTTGTTATTTCCCAAACTCTCAGATACCAAATAAAAACTTATGTAAATAATAATATGGTTTATTGACAAGACCCTGCCTTGAAGATATTCTTTACTAAAATTTGAAAATGTTATACATTTTATAAAAATAGTCTTGTAGGTCCTTCGAAATGGCTGAGGGATGCCCATGCCATCAGTACCTATTTATATATATTGTTTACTGACAAAGTTATGCTTTACAAAAATCAATTAAAATACAATATTAATGTAATTTATATCAATTAAAAATTAAAGACATAAATGTCTTGTTTTATATATTAATTTTATTTTATTTTGTTAAAAATTATATAAAATAAGAACAATGTGATAATGTGTAAATTTATATGTTAGTAAAAGAAATTTTGAACAAATAATTTAATCAAAACTGTTTTTTATGTTTTTCTTTTCATAATGTCTTTTCAAACTAAACTTGTCTTTATAAAAATAAAATTTATTACACAGGCATAATAATTAAACTTTACAAAAGTATGTTAAAATTAAGAAACTGTTTGTCCCCTTCATTAACAGTAAAGTATTACAATTATTAGCAACAAATACACACAACAATAGTTTAAAAATAAACGTGTCTTTCTTCTACTTAAAAAATATACAACAATTTGTTAAAAAATATAGAAAATAAAAAAAAATGTTTCTAAAAACTCAAAGAGAGTAAAGGCCTCATTCAAATGCTTCTAAAGATGTCGTTCTCAAATTGGATGTTAGTCCACGTGTGCAAAATGTGGTGAAGAGGATCTTTTTACAGCTTTGAATACATTACTGATACCAGCTACAGAAGTAATACCTCTTAAGCCAGTATTTTGGAAATATATTAAAAGATATTCTTCATCATGTTTAAGTTCTACATCATCGGCAAAACCAAGACGCACCAACTCTTCATTGGCTTGTTGCTGTCTGGTTAAACGCTCACGTCTATGACGATGGGAGTGACCATGGCGGCTCGGGGCATTATCCCAAAAGGGATCTTGTACAGAATCCGGCGAAGAGGGTGGTGAATCAGCTTGATTTACATATTCATAAGCCACATACTCCTTAAGGCTGGCGTAGTCTACGCGATAGATACCAATCCAATCATGATCACGTTCCTCAAAGTCTGACGGTTTCCTATACTCAACAATATTTTCTTCGCCTATTTGCCACTCGGTAATATCTTTGAATTCTACACAAGGAGCGCGATAATTAGGATAAAGTTTTATATTAAATTCACTGGTCACGGGCTTATGGTCACTTATATTATAGCCCGGATGAGATTTATAAGCGCATTGTTCTATTTCCAAAGGCATATTAGGTTGTCTGTTGATAGGTTGTACAGCATACAAAATACGATCAGTCCAGGCTGGTCTCCTTTTCAAATCATACTCAGAAGTACCTTCTTTAAATTTAAAGGTGGGTGGAAATGCTGGTTTACGTTCGTGCAAAAGTGGAAAGGCTTCTTGTGTTATTTGCCTAACATGATTCAATTGGTCTCGTTGCATAAGTTCATCCAAAGCCTCATCTTTAACCACTTTATCGCATACCGCTTTGGCGCTATCATCACCCATTAGACGGAAATTTAAGTCTCCAAACCAAAACACATAATCATGATCGAGTATCTCTCTGAAACGTGGTACATGATAGTGATGATTATCCATAATTTGCTTAAAATCCTCTATCCTCTCATCTAAATGATGATCATGAGCTGCCAAATGGGCTACTACGAACGTTAAACCACAGCCATATATATTAAAACGTATACTGACTGCACCTTTATTGCCCCAGATACCACCGAAACCAGTACGGGTAAACTCTGCCTCAATATCTCTAAGGTGGGACACATGCACCCTTCTAACAAACATGGTCAGTAGCAAACCTTGCATTTGTTCAGTTTTGATCGCTACATAATCGAAATCTTTTAGCAAATCCTTGGCTTTGGCTGTCCACGGATCTTCTTTAAACAAACCCAAAACCTGTTGTTGAGGTTGGACATTGACTTCCTGCAAGCCTATAGCATAGATATCTGGTAAGTGATGATCTTCTACAGCTGAATTAAGGCCCAACAAATTGCGTAATGAAATGTTATCTGGAAAACGACTGCCAACATTCCAGGTAACAACATACACTCGATATGTGGCCAATTGGGTGGCTAATGACGTTTTGCCGATATTCGATGCCTTCTTATCTTGCGCCTTTTCACTAACGGGCGTATCTTGAGGGTTTGAAGACATATTATAAAACAATTATTAACTGAAAATTAATTATCTTTATCGTGTTTCTGATTAACTTATTAACTTTATTTGCTGTTCCGTTTCAATTTTTCACCAACAATATGTTTGTTGTTTGAAATGTTTTTATAGAAACACACGTTAGCTTTCGCAATTATTCACTGTATGATTTCTTAGTTTATTTTTATTAATTCATTAATTTTTTTGTTGTTTGTTGTCAAATTTAATTCAATTCAATGCTTTTTCTGTGTGTGTTCTCTCAATGATAAATAAAATGTAAATAATATGTGAGTAAATTAACAACATTACTGTTACTCAAAGTGTTTTCATTAATCGTGAAGGCTGTTGTTGTCAAATCTTTTGTTAATCAGCTGTTTTAAAGTTGCCAGACAGATAATTCAATTGTGGACATGTTTGAAGTGGTTTGATGAGGAATACATTCAAAAAAATTTTTGAAACGTATGTATTGATTAAAATTAGGGATAAAAGTGTTTATAACTCAAACTAACTGTTTCCTACTTAAAACTTTGCGTTTTAAAAATCATTTAAACTTTTCTATTAATTTTAGTAAGAGTGTTTACGATTTGTTACATTTTGTTTAGTCTTATACATGAATGTGGCAACTACGTATTGTATTTAACAAAACGGATTGCAGGGCTATCATTTCATTTTGAATTGAAGTGTTTACAAGTTTATAAGAAGCAGTTATAAACATTGACAATATGTATGTTTAAATACTGTAATTAAAAAAGAATTATTTGAATAAATTAAAAAATTGTATAATGCAGGCGCAAAAAATAGTGGTGATACATCCGGGTTCACTTTATTTGCGTATAGGTCGCGCAAGTGATTTAAATCCCCTAACAATACTACATGCTATTGGTAGAAAACGAAAGTCCAATGGCGACCAAAAGCTACAATATCACGATCCAATTCTGCCTTCCCTGGTAACAAAAGGCAAACAAATTGAAGTAATGGAGGAATTTGAAGAAAGTAGACTAAATGTTTCGCATGCCATTCAATCACATAGGCCCCAACACGAAGAACGTTATGGTGGCCTTAAGAGACAACGTATCGCTACGCCACCCCAACAAATTGCCACATTCAATAGACGCACAGTGCCAGAGGAACTACCTTTGGATTCATCGATTAAAAATGAAGGCGTAAGAATTAAGAACGAAACAAATGGCGAAGATAACAAGCTGCCCAACAATATTTTTGATAAGGACCTACTCAAGCTTAATTTTAATGAAGACAACCATTATAATGTGCATTTTCCCATTAAGAGAGGTGAACTAAATGTGCACTCACAGGTTGGAGGGTCTTTAACATCAGTGTTGTCCGATTTGGAAGACATATGGTCATATGCTATACACGAACTTATGGAAATACCCAGAAAAAATTTGGCACAATATGGAGCTGTACTGGTAGTACCAGATGTTTATAATCGCAGTATCTTAAGAGAACTGGTCACACTGTTGCTCAGTCGCTTAAAATTTCGTGCTTGTTTTCTTATACAAGACCATGTTGCAGCAACATTTGGTGCTGGTTTAGGTTATGCTTGTGTTGTTGATGTAGGCGATCAAAAATGTTCTATATCGTGTGTCGAAGATGGCATATCACAGCCGGATACACGTGTACGCTTGGGCTACGGTGGTGGTGATGTGACACAAGTATTTTTAGCTTTATTACGCAAATGCTGTTTCCCCTATAAAAACTGCAATGTAGATGATGATTATGATGATGCCGTCCTCATAATGAATCTGAAAGAGAAATTTTGTCATTTAAATTTGGATGTCTGTGGTGCCCAAGAGAAAACTTTTGAGGTATGTGTAATGAAAGCTTATTTGAAATGTATTTTTAGTAAGACAAATTTTAGGTAATAAAACCAAAAAAGCATTTACGCTATACTTTTCAACTGGGTGACGAATGTGTAGTTGCGCCCCTTGCTCTTTTTCATACTGAGCTCTTAAATATAACCGGCAAGCAGCATTTAGTCAGGCTTCAATTTCGCCACAGTCAACAGTCTGATCCAGAAGACTGTTTCGATGCTGAGTATATACGAGAAACTGGCAGAGTACGCAATGGTAGAGGTGATCAGTTACTAGAGGGTTCTATGCCAGTTACTGGCGAAACAGCCGATGATGAACTTGTTGTTGTGGATAATTATGAAGTGGAGGAACGGTCTTCTAATCTTCGCAATTCCGAAAAAGACGAGGAACTTTATTATTCTTCAACAAACGGACAAATTGTGTCACTGGATGTTGCCATTGTAAAGAGTATAGAACGATGTACTAATGATGATATGAAAAGGAAAATGTATGGCTGTATACTGTTAGTGGGTGGAGGAAGTAAAGTGCCCGGTTTCTCGAAATGGCTTGAACAGAAAATATCATTACAATTATCATCTACTACAATACATAATCGTTCAATGGAACAATTGCCTTTCGAAGTAAATGTTTGTGTTAAGGAAATGGATGCTGCTATGATAGCATGGAAGGGGGCGGCTATTATGTCATGTTTAGAAAGTGCTCCCGAACTTTGGCTTATAGCCAGTGATTGGGAAAAACATGGTTTACGTATATTACGTGAAAAAGCCATTTTTATGTGGTAATGAAGCAAGTAAAAGTACTTGTATAAAATTTTTACACTATAGGAGAAGAGAAAATATATGATAGAAAGCATTTCTTATAATAAGATATCGAGTTTTTATAATTCTATAAATTACGCTTGAGGATAAATATGTTTTTCGAGTTTCAGATTTCAAATTAAGTTTTGAAAAAGTTTCCTAGATATCCGATTTAAACCGAAAATGAAAGTCAAATCATGATAAGAATCTATTGAACGATTTCTATATAAAAATAAAACTGCAAGAGTAAATGCAAAAAGTTCATTAAAAATATCTACTGGTCTCTCCAATTACTATAACAAAAGATATTTTTTAGTTTGTTTCAATATATTTATGAAAAATTATACAAAAATATTTTGCTATTTATATAAAATTAAATTCTTAACATCTAAAAGATAAAACAAATCAACATTTATTATGCTAATTAAGTGATAACAACTAAGTGCAAATTATTCTAAATTCTTGGGGGTACTTGAACCCATATACGTATATAAATCGGAGAGTGTAGAATTTACCAATTTTGCTTTAATTGTTGGACGATTTAAACGTTTATGAGCTTCGAAACGATGACAGCCACCAAAACTGTAAAAGTAGTTGCCGCCTTTGTTGCCCTTAATCCACAGGACATCTATGGGTGGTACATCATCTGAAGTTTTTTCATTCTGCTTAGATAAAAGCAATCAAAAATTACTATTAAATTGTATTTGTTTAATACGGACAAACTTGCCTTTATTGTTTCCATTAAGGATTTGACTTTTTCTTCATCCAAGACGGAAGGTATCGGACGGTGTATTACACTCATGGGCACTTCATGTACTTCATCTATACTGGCTGAATGTACACTGCGATCAACTTCACCATTTGTTGCACTCATTTTGTTGGCGGTTGTTGTAATAATATTTGCTACAAATAAAGAACAGAATACGGTTACCCTGATCGCCTTCATAACGAACTTGAGTCTTTGTTAAACACAAAAAAGGAAATTTTTTTATTTGTTGATCATAAACGAAAATAAACACAAATAAATGTTTAATATTTATTTATAACTATGTGTATTTACTTGTTTCTTTATTAGCAAAAGTACGTCTGCTCATACGAAAAGCAAAGTTTGCAATGAAAGCCATTCAATGAACGTTTAATTAAATTTTTGCTCCGTTTGTTTTATTGTATAAAACTGTCCTAGAACTTGAATTTGTCATCGTTGTTGTTGTTATTTTTAAAAATAATTTCGTTTTTGTAAATACATACTTGAATAACAAACAATAAATAAACTGCACTCAGTGTATATATAAAGTATTTTGAGCTTTTGGCACTGGTTTAAATACAAACTGTGTTAGGGGCTACGCTATTTAGAGTATTCCACTACCCACTGTCTTGGTGGCGTGTGGTGGAGATGTGAAAAATATTTAAAAATAAAATGTTTAAAAAATGAAAGCAGAATGATAAACTCCTATCAAAAGAAATATTTACACTGTACTGAAGCAACACAACACAAATAAAATTAACATTGTGTTGTATTATTTATTATTGTTTTTCTCTAATCAGCTGGTAGAATAGGCCATAATGTCTTTCCTCTCTCTTGCCTTCTTAACAATTAAACAAATTCAAGAACAAACGCTACATATGGTCATTAACACCATTTGAGATTAAAATATATTTCTTTTATTATATTCTATTTTCCTTTGATTAGTTATAGAGTTATGTGTGTAAGTTTGAAAATTAAATTGTGGATTAAATTTAATTTAATTCAATTTCTAAATTCAAAAAAATTCAAATTAACAAAATTTCATTCGATTTTTAATACTTCGTTTCAAAAAAATTCGCATTGTTTACAAGTAAAGTTTTCGTATATCAAATAGAGCGGATAGTGGGACACTAATAACAACATAACTATGGTAATAGTTTATTTTTGCCTTCAAGAGTTCCGTTTATTATTTGTTTAATTTTAATTTTCGTAAATTATTTCTAAAAAGCAAAAAAACATAACGATATGCTTTAAAAACTAGATTGAATAGGTAGATATGGTTATCTGAATGCGCTTTAAGTCCTATATACGAATATATAAGTTATTTATGAAATTTTAAATATTTTCTGAAAGTTTGGTCACGTCATATACATATGTCGTATTAAATAGAGATGGGTTGTTTTGTTCAGACACTACGCTATTAGCGGGCTTATTCAAAGGTCAATAAGAGCTTAACGATTATATATAATACCTCTTGCAGCTTGCACCCAGCCATAAATTCAGAAATAACTGACAAGTCTCTTCAATACTCAACGAATATAATTGAGGTTAATGACAAAGATTTAACTTCTATATATATATATATGTATATATCTATTTTTTAATCATATTATTTTAGTTTAATTAGAAATGGAAAAATCAATTTGTACTTATTTGATTATAAAAAGATATCTTATATTTTTAAATGTATTATTCCATATCTTTACAAGCCTAAATAACTAAATATTTAAATTTATTAATTGATCAAAACCAACAATACCTCATCTATTTAAGTAGGGTGTGGAATACAAAATAGTGCTTAATCATTTCACGGTGAGTATTACTCATAAAAATCCAAATTTATTGAAATACTTTTCATACGTTTGTAGTTGTAAATTAACTAGCTAAGGGAATAGTAAGTTAAATCAGTTTTTTCTTCATTTTATCATACCGTCGAAGAATATGGTTACGTTTTAAACTCATAACCAACGTTGTCAGGAAATAAAAAATTTTGGAATCCACTTTTGAGAAAGAAATCACCAAAGAGAATTATTTAGTTAATAGTTTGCTTTTATTAATTTTATTAATTGTTAATTTAGGTCCGATATACCACATTATATATATGTATATACCATATATATTTATATACATATACTATGTACATACCATATTTATATCATATTATATTTGTGTTTGTTATTAATCACATCTTTTAGTTACAGAAATCATTTTTATTTTATTTTTTATTTTACTGACACATGGCAACACTACGTGTCTCCACACATCCCTGTTTCATACCCCAATTTATATATGGTGGGATTGTTTCAACCCGTTAATGAAGGTGGAAATTATTTATTTTAGACATACACCGGTTATTTCACTAGTGATAGTACCTATTTCGAATAACGGCATTTTTTTGAATTTCTATTTTATTAACCACACCAGAAAAATATTCACCACAATTTAAAAAATGTACTACCTCGGAAACTCACGAAATCGAGAAAATTCAAATAAATTCACCGCAATCCGTAAAGTCAGACCAAATGCTAACAACACATGCACACAGTCCGCAAGCACACAGCTATCAAACACCTCGTTCTCACCCGACAACTCATTCACACATTGACATTGACTGCATATCTATCAGAATAGAACACATACACAAACAACACAGGCACGCCCGTCATTCTTCGTAAACGACGTGGAGTTTCGTTTTCTTTTATACAAATCGAAATCGAAAAAGGAATGTGCGTATTAATAAATAAAACAACGAATTTTCCAATCAACAGTTTTGCCAGGAAGGAAAATATTTTGTAATCAACTAACTCCAGGTTGGTTTGTGCCTGAGATTTAGTATTTTTCTATTTGTAAATTAGTTTCATGCATGCTTGATCTAAAATTGTATTCTGGCAATACCAATAATTCAAACAATTGTTCAAATGTCAACATTTTTGTCAATAACAAAAGAAGAGAGAGGGAGAAAAATATTAGAAGAATAAGAACAAGAAAAAAGCAGTGGTGGAAAAAATTGAGAAAAAGGAAATAAATTTCATAGAAAATTACTGAAAAGTTTTTACAAATAATAATAATTAAATAAATATATGTCGTGAAAAAATAAAACAATCAACATAAATTGTGTAGAATTATTTGTATTGCTTATCAGTTGAAAGTGTTAGAAGGCATTACAATAAAATGAGTGTTCTCACATATCCACCCACAAATGAAGACGAAATATTTCGCCATTGTACCAAAGAATGCGGCATCATTACATCCACAGAGGATCAACAATACTTTGCGCTGGGATGTATATCTTGTTCCGAAAAATTTCTATATTTTGATGCCTTCATTGAACACATGCAAACTATGCACATAAGCTACGAAAATGAGAAAGGATCTTACAGTGGTGATGGCAGCATGTCTAATGCCATGGTAAATGATGATAGCAGCAGTATGTATAGTGGGCATAATAAAAGTTCTGGAGAGAATAATCGTAAAAGACGTCAACCAAATGAAGATGATAGTGGTGAAGAAGAGGATTTAACATTATTACAGCCACCGGTGGTAATGATAAAGGAAGAGAAAATCGACGACGATGATGATGAAAATGTAATTACGATGCCAATATAGAAAGGAAGTTTTATTTTATTTGTTGTTTTTGTATGTTCAAGGAGCTCTTATCCAAAACGAACCTTTGGGTAATGATGATGACGATGATTATGCATCCGGCTACTATAGTGTGAAACAAGAACAAAGAGATCCTGAGGTCAGTATGGATATCGGCGATGCAAGTTATATGGGAGATTCTTTTGGCAGCTTTACTGATGAATACATGGGCGCAGATGAAGACGATTTTGAACGCGTTGAAGACACCACCAACTATGATGATTTAGTTGAAGAATCTTTACTGGAGGTAGTATGTTTTTATGTATGTGTATATCGGAAGGGTGAAATGTTTCTAAATTCCAAAGATATGCTTAAAAGGACAGATTAGCATTTTTTTTTTAACAATTCTTTTTTTATTTTATTACTTTGAAATGAGAAGAAGTGAATTTAATATTTATGATAACAATTCGACAATTATTTACAAAAACAATTTCCTTTGTTAATAACATCAACTGAAAACGTATCAAATTAAACGATCTGAAATTTTAATGCAAAACCCATATTAATTTTTGTGTTAATTAGAAACAAATGTTGTTTAGTAATATTTTGAAATTAAAACTCTGCTGAACAAACAAATCATTTGATATCTAGCCTACATAATATTCTATTCGATTAAAATAACTGGACAGATAATTTATATTGACTTTATGGATTCCGTCACATTGAACACTATGAATTTAATTTACTCTTTAGAAAACAGATTGCTTGAATCAAAACCAATATGTGAATATAAACAATTTCCGTTTTAAACTGACATTTTATCGCTTTGAACTGTTTAGCCCAATGCTCTATAACACATTTCTTTCCTGGAACGACAGCAGAAATACGTGGTTATGATAATTCATTTTTTTATCCTCCACTTAGTTACTTAGTTACCTTAACCAAACAATACTTTTGTTAATTTAATGTCCCATTAAATATTGAATTTACAATTTTGTAACTGATTTTAATGATTATCTAATAATGAGGACTGCGAA
>QOCX01000156.1:0-43441 GCA_005959815.1 Sarcophaga bullata
TGCGCGTATGGGTTGGAAGTGTTGTGAAATAAATGTGTATTCGAAATTGTTTTTGTACGGCAAGTGATTTTAGTTGATTGGAAGATTGTATGAAAATGACTCAAGAAAAAAAAGTAAAGAAATCTTGAGTGATTGAGTGTTTTTTCATATGAATTTTCGATCGAGTAGAATGACTTGCCTTACAGAATACTCAGTAGTGTAAAAGGGAGTTCTGTGTGTAGTGTAATTAGGGTGAGTAAAAAAATAACTTTTCTTTATTATCTTAAGATGGGTTGTAGGCGAAGGGAATAGTAAACACAGAGAATAAAAAAATTTCTTTGATTTAGTTTTGTTAGGAGAGCTAATGTTTGTCGTTTTTGTACTTGAATTTATAATAGCAAATTCAGTGAAAGGCACATAAAAATGTTGTGAATTGTGCCGTTGTTGTTGTTTTAATAAATAAAATTCATAATCCAGTATACAAGCGATTGAAAACTGTTGAGGGCACAAACAGATTTAATTTGTTTTTAAATAAAGAGAGTAGGGTTGATAATATTTATGGGAAGAGGCTATAAGAGGATAAAGCTATATTAAGATATCTTTACATAGGTAGTAGCAGGTATACAACAACTCATTGTGCTTTGAATTTATGTCCAAAACAACATATATTCGTTGATTTTTCTTCAAGCACACTCATCATCTGAATCAGAATCTTGATTCGATCTGCCTATTTTGCTTGCTAAAAATTAAAAATTTTACGTAACACACACACACACACAGTAAATATAGACAAACTTTTTGCCTTATTTTTGTCAAGTTAGAATCAAGACAACAATAAAACAGAAATACTTCGCTCTGTTGCTAACACTACCTGTACAAATATATTTTGGTTACTTCTTATTTGAACGAAAAAAAAAACAAAAAAATATCCCAAAGGGAAATGTATAAGAAAAAAAAACCCCTTCACTTTATATGCATACACACTTGTACGCATAAGCAACAGCATTCGCCGAAAAATACGTCACCATCAACCAAAAATGCTTTACAAGCAGAGCTGCTTAGCATAACAACACATACACACATACACATTGATACTCTAACGAAACACTTTTGTCTTAACTACCAAAAAATACGAGAAAAAATGTAATCGTTGTGAGAACACATTCTTAATAATCCAACAACAATATTCATATGAAATATATGCACACATACAGCGTGCGCATGAGCATTCGTCGATACGTCGCTAAACATTCTTTGATCGCACGCACAAATGTCTAGAGAGTAACCAAGGGTCACCAACAGCTAAAAGCATTAAAATAAAAACAACAACATGTAACATATGACGTCATAGAAAATCCTCTCCCATTCGAAGACACAGTAACGAAATTAAGGGATTTTTCTTTTGCTCTACAATAGGAAATTTGGCGACATTTTTCAGTTTCGTGCTAATAAAAGTGCAACAGGGTGAATGTTAGTTCCGTGCGTTAAAAAAGAAAATTAAAAATTTATTAAGAAATTCGTTGTTTTTATTAAAGTTTTTTAAGAAAATAATTTAATCTTAAAGTATAAGAAATCATAGTTTTTTTATGAAAAATAAAGAAAAGCCATGAAAATCGAAAAAGAAAAAGTTCTTTTAGCTTATGAGGGGTGCTTCCAAAAAAAGAAAAAATGAAAAAATGGTGTCTCAAAAAAAGTTCGTGTGCGTGTGCGTAATGCGCGTGTGTGTTGGAAGTGTTGTGAAATAAAATGGTGTATTCGAAATTGTGTTTTGTGCGGCAAGTGGGATTTTTAGTTGATTGGAAATATTTGTATGAAAATGATCCAAAAAAAAGAAAAAATAAAAGAAAACAGAAAAAGAAAGAAAAAATCTCGAGTGATTGATGTTTTCATATGAATTTTTTCGATCGAGCTAGAATTCGCGTTGTTTTACCGAATAGTCAGTGAGTAAAAGGGCGAGTGTTCTGTGTGTAGTGTAATTAAGGGTGAGTAAAAAAAATAACTTTTCTTTGTTATTTGGCTGTAGATAAAGGATGAACACAGGGATAACAAAATTTCTTTGATTTAGTTTACAGTTAGGAGAGCTAAATGTTTGTTGTTTTGTACTTGAATTTATAATAGCGAATTCAGCGACAAGGCACATAAAAATGTTGTGCATTGTGTCGTTGTTGTTGTTATTAATAAATAAAATTCATAATACGAGTATACAAGCGTTGCAAAACTGTTGAGGGCACAAACAGATTTAATTTGTTTTTAAATACAAGAGAGTAGGATTGATAATATTTATGGAAGAGGCTATAAGAGGATAAAGCTATATTAGATATCTTATAACTAGGTAGTCAGCAGCGTATTACAACAACTCATTGTGCTTTGAATTTATGTCCAAAACAAATATATTCGTTGATTTTTCTATCAAGTCACCTTCTGTCAATCTGAATCGACCTGCCTATTTTGGCTTACTAAAAATTAAAAATTCTTTAGGTAACACGCACAAAACACAGTAAATATTAGACAAACTTACTTGCCTTATTTTTGGTCCACAGTTAAGATAAGACAAACAATAAACACCTGCCTGCAGAAATACCTATTTTGGTTACTTCTTATTTTAAAAAAAATATCCCAAAAGAGAAATGCATAAGAATAGAAAAACCTCCAATTTAATATACATTACCACACGACGTACGCATACTAAGCAACAGCATTCGCCCGAAAATACATCACCATTACCAAACTGCTTACAAGCAGATATTCTTACGCACTAACACACATACATACTCCAATAAAACATTTTTTTCCTAAACTACACAAAAGCCTACAAAGAAAAAAAAAAACTGTCAATCATTGTGAGAACACACTTCTTAACAATCAACAACAATATTCATCATGAATATACTCTCCCAAGAACCCTCTTTCGTAAACGACAGTTTAAATGATTCGTGACCCAACACGAAAATCATTATCGTTATTAATCAAATATGATTATAGACGCTTACTGATACACATCAACCAAACATATGGTACGCATTAAGTGTTCACACACATAAAGGGAAGAGAGTCCGACAAAGATCGCAAACAGTTAAAAGCATTAAAATAAAACAACAACAACCAACATATGACGGTCATACAAACCCTCTCCCATTCGGTATTAAGTAACGATATTTGTCTAAATAGGGATTTTATTGTTCTAAAATGGGAAATTAGGAAGTAAAACGGTGGCAATTTTTTAGTTTCGTTAATAAAATGCAACAGGTTCGGATGTTAGTTGTGCGTTAAAAAAGAATTAAAAGAAAATTAAAAATTTATTAAAGAAATTCGATTGTTTTTTATTAATCTTTTGCATAAAAAGTAATTACCAGTTCATAAAGTATAAGAAATCATAAGTTTTTTTATGAACAAAAATATAAAGAAAAAGCATGAAAATCGAAAAAGAAAAAAAGTTCTTTTAGTTATGAGGGGTGCTTCCAAGAAAAAGAAAAAATGAAAAAATGGTGTCTCAAAAAAAGTTCGTGTGCGTGTGCGTGTGCGCGTGTGTGTTGAAAATGTTGTGAAATAAATGTGTATTCGAAATTGTTTTTGTACGGCAAGTGATTTTAGTTGATTGGAAATTTGTATGAAAATGACTCAAAACAAAAAAAGGAAAGAAATCTTGAGTGATTGAGTGTTTTTTCATATGAATTTTCGATCGAGTAGAATGACTTGTTTTACAAAATACTCAGTGATGTAAAAGGGAGTTCTGTGTGTAGTGTAAATAGGGTGAGTAAGAAAAGAGATTGTTTATTAGCTTAAATGGGTAAAAAAAATAAAAATAATGAATTCAGGGAATAAATAAATTTCTTTGATTTTGTTTTAAAGAATAGAAGAGCGAATATTTGTTGTTTATGTTGGTATTTGACTGTGCAGTAGCAAATTGAGAGAATGATACACTGGAATATTGCCAATTGTATTGTTGTTGTTTTAATAAATAAAATTCATTACACAAAACAAGTGGTAGAAAAATGTTATAGGAAGAAATAAATTTCCTTTGTTCTTCGTTAAAGAGAGTAGGATCGATAATATTTATCGGAGGTTTCTTCTTTATTGTGTTGTTTTCTAAAGAGTGGAAGAGATTTATACAGGGAATAAATAAAATTCCCTTATTTTGTGTTAAAGAGATTAGGAAACGGAAAGCATTGATGTTTTTCACCGGATATTTAATGGAATAGCAAAGAAATAAAGAGGCAGATCAATATTAGTATTCAGTTGTTTTTCTTTTTTGGCTCAAAACAAAATTTTTGGATAAAATAAATGATTTTATAATTCCATGAAATTAAATTTTGAAGTTGACTTTTGAATTTCTATGTTCGAAAATTTAGAAATGAGTTAGAAAACATTATAAACAGATTTAGTTTTTATATTTTCATAAGCTCTAGTATGGCAGAAACATTTTGGCAGTCTTAAATAATTTTTGAACATTACTGGGAATTTTTAATAAAAAAATACAACTTTTACAAACAATATTTTGAAGTTTTGTATGCAATTTCTATGTTCGAAAATTCGAAGTCTGATTAAAAAGTTGAACTACAGCTTAAACCTTTATGTGTGAGATATCTATGGACGCTGAGAAACATTTTGGCGGTCTTAGAAAATTTTCGAACTTAAGTTCGAATTTTCGAACATAAAACGAAAATATATTTTTATGGAAAATCAAACGATTTTATACTTATTCCAAATTAAATTTTGCAGTTTTGTTCGGAATTTCTATGTTCGAAATTTCGAAAATGGTTTGAAAGATGGGAATACAACTTAAATTTGTATGTATGCGACTTCTATTTAGTTTGGGAAATATTTTGGTGCTTTTAAAAATTTTTCGAATATATTTTCGAATTTTCGAACATAACCCAAAAACATAATTTTTTGATAAAATATAGAATTTTATAGTTAATCGTAACCGAAAATGTTATAAAATGTTGAAATATAATGAGAATTTTTTAATAATTTGTAGTTTAGCAAGAGTCAGTTTTTATTATAGAAAACGTTTACTGGCTCCAATTGAATGATTTCAGATAAATTAAAAAGCTTGTTTTTTATATATCGTACTCAAATTTCAATATTTTTCTTTTTTTTTTTCATTTTTTATTTTGCAGTTTTATATCACCAAGCAACCAACCACCTCATCCTCATCACTCGCCAAGTGTTAAACATCAGTTGACAACACCGATAAGTGTTAAATTGCAAAAAAGAAAAAAATAAATTTTTTTTTTTATTTCTATGTTTTTAAAATAAGTGAATTTCCTTTATTTCGCGCTACAATAATTGTAGAGAGAAAGAAAGAGAGAGAGAGGAACATAAAACGAAAGAAAAAATATACGAACAAACTTTAAGAAAGATCTGAAACAATTTTTGCGCTGCTAAACTATGCCCGGCTGTGTGTAATAGTTGTCCAAGTAACTACAGTATACGGTTACTTTATAAAACTTTTACAACGTGCAAACAGAAAAAAAAAAAATAAATTGCAAAAAAACTTACAAACAAACATAAGCAGGTAAGTTTATCTATGTTTATACATGAGTTGTATACAATTTCCGCTTTTAAAATAAAAATATTTTTTGGTGAATTTTTCCGCTTGTGATTTTCTTTATATACAACGATTTTATATAATAATAAACCCAATAAAAAAATGAAATTAATTATAAAAAATAAAATAAAACTTATTGTCTGTTACAATATATTTGTAGAAAGGTTAAAAAGCACGCGATTTTTGATTATTAATATCTGTATACAAACACATGTAATAGATTATTAGGTAATCAGCACAAATATGGTTTGAAAAAATTAATTCAGGTTAAATAATAATCAAAATTAAAAATAAATTTTAAGTTCAAAAACCTATCACGTAATAAACAATTCATTTCCCTTTAAAGTATCTACAGTTTCTTGAATTTTTCAAGTTCGAAATGACAAAAACTAAAGACAATCAAAAGATAAAATCAAAACTTTTATGTTTCTAAACCCTTCCGATATACAGAATCCTTATAGTAGTCTTAGAAAATTTTCGAACTTAAGTTCGAATTTTCGAACATAATCCAAAAACATAGTTTTACACGTACTTAAGTAGCTTTCTAACCATTTCAAATAAAAATGAATTTTTTCCCTTAATATTTCCATATTCGAAAATTCGACAATAGGTTAAAAAGAATAAAACCATACAGATTTTTATATTTTAAAACTTTACAGGGCAAGAAAAATATTTTGGCGGCTTTAAAAAATTTTCGAACATAAGTTCGAATTTTCGAGCATTAATCAAAAGCATAAGTTTTCGCTGAATAAAGTAAAAGACTTGATATTTACCTCAACAAAGCGTTTGTACAGAGCTTTCATATAAAATTTTGTGATTTTCTTCCCTATTTCTATATTCGAAAACTCTAAAGTACAGCAACTCAAGCATCAAGAACGAAATTTTTTATATTTTTATACTCTATAGGAGAGGAGATACATTATGAGGGTTTTAAAAATTTTTCGAACTTAAGTTCGAATTTTCGAACATGAACCAAAACCATGATTTTTCTCTAAATAAAATGATTTTATACTTCCCGCAATCAACAGTTACTATATTCCGTCAATATTTCTATGTTCGAAAATTCGAAAATGTATTAAAACAGTGGAAAAAATATTTCAAACATAAGGTCGAATTATTGAACGTGGACTAAAAAAATTTAAATATTTCCTTTTAAACAGTTTCCCAAGCATGGCAAGAAAATTTTTAAGTTTTTCTTTGAGAATCAAGAAGTTTCATGCCATTTTCTATTTGTTTCTGTTACCCAGTGTAAATATTTAAGAGTTCTTTTGTATAACAAATGGGGAATTTCCTTACAAACTTGTTGCCACTTTTGTTTTTTGTTTTTCTGTTTCTTTTGTTGTTGTTGTTGTCATGTTTTTTTGGCCACTTAAATGACCCTATAAATTCATAGTGAATGAAAAAGGCCTTAAAATGTGTATGTTTTTTGTTGTTTCTTTTACGTTTAACTTCAACGTGACCTAAAAAATGGAAAGAAATCCAGCAAAAGTTGTAAGAAGTATGCCAAACCAAAGTTGAAACCTGTCAAACTTGTTGTTTTTGTTGTTGTTACTCTTTTTTTTAATAGTTAAAGTACCACAAATCTTTGATCGGTTAAAGACAAGACAAGCGAACGACAAAAAAAAAATCTGAAATAATTTCCTTGTGCTACTAAACCCCATATACAGCCTTAAAATCCGTTGAAAAACATTCTGTGAACTGTGTATGTGTGTGTGTGTGTGTGTGCATGGGTATGTGTGTTTGTTTATGACCCTCATAATAAAAGGCACGTTCTTTTAATGGGTTTTAAAGCATTTGTTGTTGTTGGGTCTTTTTTCTTCTATTCTTTCACTCAACGTTTCTTTATTTACATTTGTGCCAGGTTTTGTTGACTGTGGTATGGTTTAATCCATTGAACAACCATAAATAAACGGTTGTTCAAGCTTTAAAGTGTGTTTACATAGCCAGTGACCAAATGTTAAACAGGTGGTCGGTCACAAGGAATTGTTTGTTGTTTCGTTTTCCTTCCTCTACGTTTAAACAGTTTAAAATTTTGCAAATTCTTTAACTTTGCTTGGTTAATTTTTTTTTCTTTAGTATTTCTAATGCTTTGAAGTATTTAAAAGTGTTCCTTTGTTAAAGTTTCATACAGCATTCCTATAAAAATTTCATGCCAGGTGTTTGACAACATGAAAATTAAACACGAAATAAAAAATTTTCCACAAGAATTATCCCTGCCACTAAAAAAATGTTTTTTCTTGAATATTTTCATAGTCAAAAGACCGAAATTCACTGAAAATATTAGAAATCAATAAAAAAAAATTTGATACTCGTTATCTTTTGCCCTTAAAAAACATTTCAGGGCT
Source organism: Sarcophaga bullata (assembly GCA_005959815.1). Taxonomy (NCBI): domain Eukaryota; kingdom Metazoa; phylum Arthropoda; class Insecta; order Diptera; family Sarcophagidae; genus Sarcophaga; species Sarcophaga bullata. The sequence continues at coordinate 7,876 of QOCX01000156.1, forward strand.
TTAAAAAAGTTTTCGAACTTAAGTTCGAATTTTCGAATATGTTTGTAAAATATGATTGTTCTATATAATTAATGATTTTAAGGCTATTCCAAACAAAATTCTGTTTTTTACGTGGAGATTTCGATGTTCGAAAATTCGAAATTGAGGGAAAATGTTGAAATACAAAAGAAATTTTTGTATATTCGTAATCTAAAGCTATTAAATAACATTTCAAGGCTTTTAAAAATTTTTCGAACTTATGTTCGAATTTTCGAACATAACCTAAAAACACGAGTTTTCTGTATAATTAACAGTTTAATAAACGTTTCAAGTAAAATTTTATTTTTTGAATGGAAATTTCTATGTTCGAAAATTCGCAATTGCCTGATTATGATAAAAACGTTCGAAAACTTTAAAATTCTTAAAAACTTAACTTTTTCTTTAACAATCTCGTTTATGTTATTAAGGTGAAGTTAAGATTTGTGAAAAAAATCTACATTATTTAAATTGTTTACAAGGCCAACCACATCTTTTTTGAACGAGGGGGGTACTATTTACAAAGAATGCAAATTTCGTGGTCTGCTTTAAAGAATTGAAATTGTTTTCAAATGAATAATAATTCTTTTTCTTTTTCTTTTTCGATTTTTTATTTCGTTAAGAAACTCATAATTAAACATTTTGTAGCTGTTTTTTTTTCAAAATCATTTCTTAAGAGCTGAAGTTTGTTCGTTTTTTGTTTGTTGTTTGTTTTTTTTCTGGAGTTTTATGGTACGGCACCAAACTGCATTCACCATCGATTTAAATTGAAAAACAACAAGTGGCTGTAAAATGACCACTGGTTGCTGCTTGCTTGAGCGCTAGTATAGAGCTGACTTAAGGTTTAACTTTGGCATTCAAAAAATGATTGTTACAGACCGGGCGAACGACAGACAGACAGACAGACGTGTTTTAATTGTATTTCTTTGCTTGCTCTTACTGCAAAAGCTGTTTAACAAACCAAGTTGTTGTAACAAAAACAAAACAGAAAAAAAACAAACTTCAACAAGAATTTGTAAACAAGGCTTATGGGAGCACCATTATTATGAATTTTCTGTTGATTTTATGATTTTTTCATTTCGAAATTTGTTGTTAAATTTTTAAGAAAAATCTTAAAATTAACTGGTAAAAGTTTTTAGTAAAAAAAAAGTAATTATGCTGTACGTAATCAATGAGAAAAATGCTTATAATTATATGCTAGAGAAAAAATAGAAATGTTTTCCTTAATTACGCTTGAAAAAAAATGCATTCTATTTCGAATATTTCATTTGATAAAGCAGTAGAAATAATATGAGAGTAAAAATTCTGTTCAGATAATTAATATAGCGTGTGGAAGAACGCTGTTTTTTTTTTATTTATTTATTTTGATGATCATCATAATAAGCAAGCATGCACACATGCATGTATGCTTAAAAACATTTTTAAAAGCACATGACACACGTTTTAAAGGCAATTTACAACGTGAATACCCAGCTTGAAACACAATGACATATTTAGGTAAGAATTTTCAAACAGAAAACATTTAAAATGCAATAGAATTAATGATGTTTTCATGTTCGAAAGCTTGTATATGCTTGAAAATGTTAAAATTTAATAGAGATTATTATATATTTGTCATGTAGGGACCATAAGAAACAATCAATCTAATGCTTTTAGAAAATTTTCAAACTTAAGTTCGTCCGTAAACATGTCTTTCTTATATTTTAACTGATTTCCTATACAAAACAATAGGAATTTTGTAATTTCCTTTAATATTTTAATGTTCGAAAATTCGAAATTATTGTAAATTAAGAAGATATCAAACAAATTTTTATATATTCGTTATGTATAAATATTAAGAACCATTTTCCTGCCTTTAAAAATTTTTCGAAATTATATTCGAATTTTCGAACATAACCCAAAAACTTAATTTTTCGGTATAATTAATGATTTTATAATCCTTACAAACGGAATTTTATTTATTGAATGGAAATTTCCATGTTCGAAAATTCGAAATTCCATGAAAATGCTACAATATAGAAGAAATTTTTACATATTTGTTTCTTATGAATCTTAAGAAACATTTTAATGGGTTTAAAAAATTTTCGAATTTAAGTTCGAAATTTCGAAGATAACCTAAGAACATGATTTTCGGATTAAGTAAACTATTTTTAACGCCAAACAGCTAAAATTATAAGTTCTTGTTCAATATTTCTATGTTCGAAAACGCAAAAACTCAACAAAATCTAAAAATTCAAAAGAAATTTGTATGTTATTACGAACTTTGAACGTTCTGAAGCGATTCGAAAACCTACTTTTACTAAGATTTTATTTCGCAATTCATTGCAAACATTTTTTAATTTCATCTATTTCCTCTAAATTCCACTGTCATGATGCTTGCAATTATTTTTAAACCAGATAAAGTTTTTTTTCTTTTCTTTTGGTTTTTTTTCGCATTTCATTTTGCGTTTAAGTTTAATTTATTATGAAGAAAAAAGCAGTCTTTATTATTAATATCTCACATTTCAAATATGTTAATAAGTAGGGTAACTCGTTTTATATGTCAGTTTATTTAAATCGTTTTTTTTCTTTTTTGCTTGACGTTGTCGTCTTTTGAGTGGAAATTTATTGTCAATCCGGTGTTTTGCGTCTTAAAAGATTCTTAAGTCTTTTGTGTGTGTATTTAAACTGGAAATAGGGTTGAAAGTTTGTGCGTATGCTTTCGGTTACAAGCCAGATGTTCTTTATATGAAAGGCATTTGTTAGATAAATAGTTCTTAAATATCTAATGGTTTATCAAGGTCATGACAAAAAAAATACATATTTGAAGGGGTTGTTTGGAATTTTGAGGTTTATAACTTGAAGTTGAAAGAAAAAAAATAATTTCTTTTACATTTTTGTATTAAATGGCCTTTAGATAAAACTTTTTGGTCTTTAAAAAATTTTCGAACTTAAGTTCGAATTTTCGAACATTGGCCAAAAGTAAGATTTTTGCTATTTACATGCAATATTCAATGATATTTCATTGAAATTTGGAATTTTCGAACAATATTTCTATATTCGAAATTCGAAATTAGAAAAAATTGATGCAGAAGAATTAAAAACTTTATAGTTTTGTAATCTAGAGACTTTTATAGGCAATTTGCTGGTATTAAAAAATTTTCGAACTTAATTTCGAATTTTCGAACATTGGTTAAAAATGTCATTTATGAAATTTTAATATCGTATTATATTATTTTTTATTGGAATTAAATTTTTTTCCTAAGAAATTGTATGTTCGAAATTCGAAAATGATGCCATTTGTTACAGGAAAAATACATTTTATGTAGTTTTGGAATCTAGAGACCTTCCTGTTTGGAATATGCAAAAAATTTGCTGCATTTATACTTAAGATTTTTCCAATTTATCTCTTTTTCTAAATTGCTAACCGCATTTTCCGTTTCAACACCGGAAATTTTATTTCTTAAGACATTTTTTGCAGCTAAAATACTTTTCATACAAAGTATGTACGGTCCATACACATGTCATTATGAAGACCATAATCATAAAATTTTTCTATTAGAAAAGAAAAGACAAAACAAAACCGCTATAAAAAAAAACAAACTCTTGTAAACAAAAGATATTTTTTTTAAGTGTTAATTTACGCTCTCAACATTTTGACTTGACTTGCACCTGCAAAGCAGACGTCAGAAGCAATTTTGTTGTTGTTGTTGTTGTTTTTGTTTTTGTTTTTTGTTTAGATACAATCATATATTGTATGTATGTAAGTATACACCATGTGATTATTAGTTAGAGATTGTTAAATGTAATTAAAAACCAGAGGGAAGTTGTTTTCATACAACTTTTGTTATTGTAGAGTATGATTTTCGACCCAAACCCAAACCATAATTAGAATAAAACAGCAAAAGAAGTAGAAAAAAATACACAAAACAAAATAAAACATCTTTAAAGTATCAGTTTTATGTTGATGATGATCAACGAAATTATAATGTTTTAAGAAATCATAGAGTTCGTTCACTTTTTCTTTAAAAAAAAAATAGAAGAAATTGTTTTTGTTGTCTTTTAAAGCCATGGCTTTGGTTATTTGAAAGTGTTTTTTTTTAACACTTGAGTTTAATTTCGTAAAAATTTTCTTATCTTTTTTTAGGCGTTTTTAATTTAAGCGATTTTTATATAATTAAGCGCTCTTTTCTATTTATATTGAGATCTTGTTAGGCTCTTAACATTGTTATGCGAAAAAAGGCAAAATCGGTTGTGATGTATAACGCGTGATACTCTCATGTTGGGACTACACACTGTACAGTTCATAATTTTCAACTGCAGGACATAAAATGTAGCTTATAATTAAGCCACAGCGCTCTGAATTGATGGTAAAGGATTTTTTAAATTGAATTTCAAGAAAATACGGTTGAAGAACAATTCTAGGCTGTAATATGCACTAAATAGCTTCCTTTTTCTGAATGCAATGGCTCTTCCACAATCGCTTCTTCCACAATCGCTTCTCCGTGCCCCATATTTGTTTTTTTTTTGCAAGGAGTGAGAATTATGTTTCATTGCTGAAGAAAATTTTATTAAAAAAAATCAACATTGAAAATCTGGTAGTCTAGCACCCAATTAACCCATCTAGAGCATTGTAAATGGCTTTAGTTGTGGTGTAAGTTCTTGTAAATTTGAATAGTGGGGTAAATCCCAAGATAGTCCAAATTGCGTCATTGACGTCATGGCATTAACAAATTCGAAGTCGATTCGTAACATTTTCTCCACGAGAAGTATTGCTTTGGTGCACAGACCTATCCAATATTTGTCGTTTCAACACCTTCTTTGCGAAAATTCAATCCTCTGTATGATGTTAACATCCGGTTTATCACGTTATCGAGCGTTACCTCAGACCCTATTGTCCTTTCCATGCAAATTCGCCGGTTATCGTATCGCGGATAAGTAAAGAAAACATGCTCCACCTTTCCCTTTCATTCTGGCATTCTGAGCATACTTCATCTATGTCTATTGCCATACTTATTGGGATAGGCTCTTTAACATCTATGGCCGGTTAACAATGGTCGTGTTTCTTTTTGATCCATTCGACTATACTCGGTATAAGTCTGAAGGTCCATCTTGTCTTGGTGGAATTGGACCAAACTTGCTGCCATCTCTCCATAGCGTTATCAATCAATTACACGGGGTTCGATCGATCTATTCCCCTCCTTGTAAAATGTGTCCTCCTCTCTACGTCCACTACTAGCTGCAGAGTTGATGCTCCTGCGCCAATGCTGCATCAGTAGATACCATGCGGAAGCTGGAAATTACTCTGTATGTGTATATGTGTGTGCGTGTATGTATAAATTGAAGTGAGAGTAATGAAAATCAAATTATTTTCAATTTTTATTAGCTGTGGTGCATTGAAAATAACTTAAGTGCTGTTTAGCGAAGAACTTTTAGTATTTTAATGAAGTTTATTCGTCCTTTAAATCAATTTCTCTTTTCATTTGCCTTGTATTAGCATACTTTCTCACTCTCTTTGATGAAGAGAGAGAGAGAGAGAGAAAGATACAGAGGAGACAGTTTTTGGTAATTTCTTCAAATATTTTCTTTGTATTACTGTTATATGACCTTGTCGTAACCCTTAGTTCGGTGCTATATTTTCTTTATTGAAATAGTTTTCCCATTTTGTGTTTTATTTAAGCGTTTTTCTTTTATAATTTAAAGTATTTTCAACACTTCTTTTTATTTCTATTTCTAATGATCATCCATTTGTATTAATTTTTTTTAATTTTTTTTTTTTAATTTTTTTCGTAAATATTCGTACATTCACTCGCACACAATTCATATTGTGCTGTGTGTTTTCAACTTCCACTCACTTTACAATTAATAATGAACAGCAAGTATGTGTACTTCGTTTGCCTAGAAGAGTTCATATTATGTTCGTACACTCGTTCAGTTTTTTTTTTTTCGTGTACACATATGCATGCCTATGTGTATTTGGGTTTGGGTTTGTTGTTGGTAAGCAATCCAACATCTTTATTTCGCTTTATTATTATACCGGTTGACTTACTTCTCAGCTGAGTTGGTTTTTTTTTCCGTCTTTTTTTGACGCTCTCATCTATTTCTTATTGTTTTTGTGGGTTTTGTTGTTTTTTTTTCAAGCTGCCATGCCATCAAAGTGCAGCGACCTCTCTCTAGGTTTTAAGTGTAAAATTTTTCTTTAATTTATTTGTTGTTGTTTGTTCTTTAAGTTTTCTATTACAAAGCATATGCACATTCATACACACACACAAAACAAAACAATAGAGAAGAGATGTTTAAACAAAACCAAGCTTTAATGTTCTGTTCTATTGCTTCTATTAAAAGCAAACATTTAAAAACAAAAACAAAAACAATAACAATAAAATAAAGAAAAGAAAAGAAAAGAAAAAACATCACAAATAATAAAAGAGATTATCAAACATAAGATGGACGCTGGGTTAGAGAGATTATATGTTTACGTGTGTGTGTATGTGTATGTTTTTTTGCATGATTATAGCCTATCAAATAATACTCGTCGTATATTTGTTTTGTTTTTCTATACACGAGTGCAGTTTGTTTTAAAAATGCTTAACAACAACAAGTGTTTCTCTCTGTTTACATTAACTGTAAGTAGCATATGTACATGCATATGTATGTAGTTGTTGTTTATTTCTTTTTTTTGTAATAATTTATTAGAGACGGTTTTCTGTTTAATGGCAAAAAAAAAAGAACAATCGTTACAACTACTTACACATGTACAGTGTATACACATATGTACATACATATGTATGTGTGTGCTCTTAATTTGAATTGAACGGGAGATGGTGTCAAAGAGATTGTAAACAAGGGAATTTCGTAAAGCAGAAAAAACAATAACAAAAAGAAAATTTTGCTGGAATTTTAGAAAAGCTGGCATATTGTATAGCAGTGATAACAACTTGAACGAAGAAAAAAAATGCTTTAAATTTTTTTTACATGGAAATGCTTTATTTTGTGATACATTATGAGAAATTTATTTAAATTAAAGGAATTTAAAATCAAAAATTAGTAAAAATGGTTGATATGATCTTAAAAGCTTGGGAGAAACGTCCTTGAAAAAATCGCTAAAATTTTATAAGCAATATTTTATATGGTAAAACACAGTTTTTCTTAAGAAAACGGTTTTGTTTTTAATGAAAAAGAGATTTAAATTAAAGAAATGTTCTTAAGGGCTTAGAACAAAACTGCTGAAAAAAACGCTAAAATTTAAATGAAAAATAAAACGCTTTAATTATTGTTTTATATGGAAAAATATGATTTTTCTTAAGAAAACATTTCGTTTTAACATACGTAATGATAAATAGATTTAAATTAAACGAATTTAGTAAAAAAAAATTAAAGATCTTAAGGTCTTAGGAAAAAACGCTAAAATGTATCCAAAAAAAAAACTCTTAGTTTACATGGAAAAACAAACTGTTTCATTAGAAAAGGCATTATTATGAGAATGAGATTTCAATTGAAGGATTTTTAAATCTAAAAACTAGTGAAAAGAGCTGATCTGATCTTAAGGGCTTCCAAAAAGCGTATTTGGGAAAAACGCAAAAAAATTTTAATGCAATATTTTATATGAGAAAGCAAACGTTTTCTTAAGAAAATATGTTTTGAGGTACACAGAGAGAGAAAGAGATTAAAAATTAAACGAATTTAGTAAAAAAAAAGAATGATATTAAGGGAATAAAAACGCTAAAATTTGTACAAAAAGCGCTTTAATTATTATTTTACATGAGAAAAACAAACTGTTTAACTAGAAAATGTTTTTTTTTTGTAGTACATTATGAGAAAGGGATTTAAATGAAAGGAATTTTAAATCAAAAACAAGTAGAAAGAAGTTCATCTGATCTTAAAAGCTTGGAAGAAACGTCCTTGGAAAATTGCTAGAATTGATGTAATTTTATTTCTTCAGAAAACGTTTTGTTTTAAGGCACATAATGAGAAAAAAATTTTAAATTAAACGACTTCAGTAAAAAGAATGTTCTTACGGCCTTAGAAGAAAACCGGCAGGGAAAAAACGCTAAAATTGATGCCAAAAAAATGCTTTTTCATTATTTTATATGGAAAGACACAATTTTTCTTAAGAAAACATTTTGTTTTAATGGGAAAGAGATTTAAATAAAAAGAATTTTAAATTTAAAACGAGAAAAAAAGGCTTCCCGTAAGTTTTTACATGGAAAACTAATTTAAAAAAATCGCTAAAATTGATGGCAAGAAAAAAACGCTTGTCTCATTATTATTTAAAGTTTCTTTAAAAATTTATGTTTTAATGGCTGATAAGATTTTTTTGTTATTTTTTCGATAAACATTTTATGGAAGACAGCGCCATTAAAGAATTTGTTTTTTAATCGATTTCGTTTTTTTTTTTTTGTTTGTTTTTATTCCTTTGCCTTTTTTTCTTTATTATTACAAATTTTAACCATTTAAGAAAAATTACTTTCTAATTGCAATAAAAGAAACTAGGTTTTTAACAAATAATGAAAGTAAAAAAATCCCATTAAAACAAAACTAAAAAAAATTGCCTTTTAACCTCAATCGATTGTAACAAATTGTTAACTGATGGGAATCAAGAATGGGAAAAAGAAGAAAACAAAAAAAATTGATATTAAAAATCATTTAAAAGGTTTAGTTTTTCAAATAGAAGTGCAAGGAAAAAAATTTAAAAATTAAAAAAAAAATAAAAAATAAAGAATTTAATTTCAATTTATTTTTGTTTTATTTTTTTAATATTTTTGAAGCTGTAATAAATTTAATATTAAAAAAAAATATTAAAAAAGAAGTACAAACAAGTAAAGAATTAATTTTAAATATTTTTATTTTATTTTTTTAATAATTTTTTATTTTTATTTTTATTATTTTCAAATTTTTTTTTTTAATTTAAAAAAAAAAATAAATCTCAAGCTTAAGCAATTATTTTAAAATTATATCCACGAGAGGGGTTATAATAATTTTAATATTAAAAAAAAATTTTTTAGGCTTAAAACTCATAATTTTTTTTTTTTTTTTTGTAAATTAAAAGTTTTAAAAATAAAAAGTAATATGTTATTTTTCACAGCTTAAAAACCATTAATTTTGTTTTTGTTAATTTAAATAAAAACTTTTCCACTATTATGTCTTATATAAAGAAAAAGGAAAATTAATTTTATTTGTGCAATAAAAATTATTTACAATTTTAATGGTTTTCATTTGAACAAGTTTTATGCAAAAAAAAACAAGTAATTCGAAAAAAAAAACGCTTAAAATACCATAAAAAAAATTTCACTGCTTTTTTAAGTCTTAAAAAAAATTGAATAAAAAAAAAATTAAAAAAAACAAGCAATTTAAGAACCAGTAACCATTTCAGCAACAACGTTCAGTAGGTCACTGAGAAAAAATAATTTTTTTTCTTCATAAAAATTAAAAAAGAAACACAAATACAAAAAATAATAAAAATCGAGTTATTAATTGCTTAAATAAAGTTTTTTTCTTATTATTATGACTTGAAAACAAATCGTTAGAAACAAAAAACAATTAAAAAAATAAATGAAAAAGAGAAAAAAAACTGAATGGACACGATTTTCTAGACTGGTTGTAATTCATTCATTAATTGTTGTTGTTTTATAAGAAAAACTAATTTCAAAAATTATCACTTCCAGTGGTTAAAATAATCAAAGCGTTTTATGCAAAACAAAATTCTAAAATTGATAAAAAATCGGAGGGAAAAAATTTGAAAAAGGGCTCACTAGAGAGCGCTTGTCCTAGTACCTTCCAACTAGCTTAGTACACTTATAAATCTAAAGTGAAGCCTAATCTAGGGTCTCGACAGAGAACTTATACCCTCTGAACCTTTCTCGTCGCAATATACCCTGCAATACTACGGCTGGAATAGTTATCAGCGATCCTAGAAACCCAGTAATTCGTAAAAAACCCTGTAACCAACGTAACTTACTTGCTTACTTCCTTCATTTGCCAATAACAACTGGTTTATCGGATTTCGGCTTTATTCAATACATCCTTCCTGGAGTCTTTGCTTATTGCAAGCCTTTGCCACTCAGTTTGGCCCTTTCAGCGTAGACAGGCTCGTTCTCTACGCTAAATTCCGCTAATCCCCTTCTCTCCGAAACATCTTATTCCATCCTAACGACATGGCCGAACCAAAGCAGCCGCTGGATGTTAATGTCCATGTCGTTCAGGAGCATATACAAGTTAGAGGGAATACGAAACTTATCGCCAACTTGCACTGGATCCAAGATCTTATGCAGAATTTTTCGATCGAACATTCTCCCACGGCTGCTGCATCGATGCTTAATAGCATCCATGCCAATCAGCGTTACGCTGGCCTGAATGAACAAATTCAGCTGAAAACCTGTTCTAGAACTATCTATTGTCAGGCCATAGACTCCTTAGCCACACAAACAACCTAATCCATACCCCAAATGCTTCTGTTCCTTCTCTCTGACCCATTTAGTAAAGTGGCTGTAGAAATGGCAGATTGAAGGATCTGAATCAAGTATTAAATCGTCCTCAGCAAATGAATCAGACGCTGAAAGAGTATCCGCCGTTTTGTTGTCCAGGTATATATTCCACTATATCATGGATCCTAGGGTCCAAAGATCTGATTGGGTCCAAAGATACTTATAGACTTCTTACAATATCCTGAACAAGTCATGACCAACTTAATGGATTTTAGGGCAGCCTAATTCTCAATGAAGATCATATAAGATCACGAATCTGAAGTGGCCACATCCTTGTTGAGGTCTTAATGGTCTTCATGAGAGCGAAAATCTCTGACTGAAATTCACGATAGTCATCATCTAACCCAACGGAAAGCTCAAGTAAGGGATGCCCTGCTGTCAAACCTAGATGGGTATACTTTTCTGCTCCTAAACATCTTTCCACGAGATTCCATAATGCCCTATCCGGTAGGAGAATCCTTTAACCATGCGGGATTATTGCTTCATGTACTATATAGTCGGTGGTTTTGTCTAAAGATCTATTCTCCCTCTCTGAAGATGGCCTTCAGAATACCAGAGTTTCTTATTGAGCGTTGTTTCGCTTTAGCGCATGGCTGCATATAGCTTGATATATAAATCAAGCGCAGTAAGGCAAAGCATAGCTTCAGAACTGCCTTATTAATATCAAATAATGGAAGCAGTTAATTTTATCACCAAGGGAATTGGAAAAGTTATATTGACAATTGACAGTCAGTTTTTTTTTTTTTTTTTTTTTTTATCAAAAATCTCTTTGTACCCTTCGAGATCACATTCATCTAAAACTTACAAATAAATTTCATTAAATCTGTTGTGGGCAAACAATTTTATTATCAAATCAAATTGATCAAAACGACACAATTTTATTAAAAAAAAAATTCAAGAAAAAAAGCGACAAAATTATTGTGTGCCTAACTAACTAACTAACTGACCGTGTGGTGATAATAAATTAATTTATTTTTAAAACCATTAAAATTGATTTGCATAAATTTGTCTAAACAAAAACAAATAAATTAAATTAAATTGGAGAAAAAAAAACAAAAATAAAATAAAAAAAAATATACGACGAAGAGAACATTTCGTTTGTTTTTTTTAAAATAATTTTTGTTCTTCAAATAATATTTCGATCTCCAGAAAAGTGTGAATTTAAAGAAACTTTTAAAATAAGTGAGCGTGTTTGGTATTCAGAAGGTGGTACACTCATCTTAAAATCCATAACGTAACAGGGCTTTGACCCAATTAAGCGATCAAATACCAGATCACTCATGTTTTTGTCGACGGAAGACACACCATGATTCTGTTGGATGTCGTCTCCGATTATCGATTTCAAGGTTCTAATACGAGTTATTGTAGTGCAAAACTCCCTAATCGAAACAGGAATGAAGTTCAACGTCCACTGCCGCATACACATCAGATAGCCACTGCGTGCTCCAAATATATAGCTCAACTCTTTTGAGAGATTATTTCTGGTTCTGATGACATTCTGACGCAATGGTCACTTATTGACTACTCCCTGAAAATTACTGCTAAAAGTGTAATTTGGGTTTCAAACAATTCCTGCAAATCTATATGGTGCGGCAGGGGTGCCGGATTGCTACCGTAGAGTAGCCTGCAGACTGCAAGGTAACTTTGCAGCTAGAAGCAATGAGAGGTTATGCGTGATATATCGATAGAAAGTAGAGAAGCAGAAACTCTTCATCCAAAGTAAAAAAGAAAGAAATAAAGGGCTTAGATGATGTGAAGGCCAAAATTTGACAGAGATTTAAACAGCAGAAGAACAACGTCAGTATTAGAATTATTTCTGTGTTAACAAAAATTCTGGCATCTGAAGTAAACGACCAGAATGATAACCCAGGTCCTATTAATAATTATGGTGTCGTGTGTTTAGTATTCCCTAGAAGTCGTCGTAGTGCAGTATGTAATGTGTTGGCTTATTAGACAAGAACCTGTGGTTCAAAACCGAAACGAAACGTCGCAAAGAAATACTTCTTTAGGCGACTTCTTTTCAGAAATCCTCTAGTAAACACTTGTTTTCTTAAAAAATCTGTCATTCGGAGTCTAGGGTAATTCTGGATTGTAATCCTTACTAAAGCGTTGTAATGACGGGTTTCTAGTAAAATATGCCCGTTAAGTGGAACCTCTTTTTGTTTTTTCCGGCTTACAAAACTGGAGATTAAACCGCATGCGCATGCTTTTTTCTCATTTTATTAAAGATTATCTCTAGCGTGCCGTATTTCAGTCAGAAAATTTAAGAGAAACATTCCCTCTTTTCGTGGATTCTAAAAACCATTGTTGACAGTTCGTAGCATGCGATAATGTTTGAGTTTTGATTGTGATGGTTTTCAGGTTTGCAACAGAGACTTTCAAACTTTGCCAATTGGCAATAACAGTCATCCTTTCGAAGCCACAGCTGTCAAATTAGTAGATATTTACTCAGATTGTTTTGCCAAATCACCACGAATGGCCATAGCTTCTCACACCACTTATGTTATGTGTGTTAATTTTATACATGCATGGCAGGACCTGCGGTTTAAAGTCGATTCCGGAACGACAGATTTTTTTTGAGAAACTTTTCATGGCAATTTTATTTTACTCTCAGAGTTTTTGGCAGAAATCTGCTGAGAGGAGGTCACCGAAGAAATATTTTTTCATATTTCGTTTTGATATCTGACCGAGGATTCGGGCCCTGGCCTTTTAGTCTAATAAGCCACCACACTACCTACTAGACTATGGCGACTACATTTTATGCTAAAATCATATTTTTTTCGTCTCCTTTTCTATGCCATATTTTTTTGCATTTGTTTTTGAATAAAAAGTTGATTCTTTAAAAAATTCAGTGTTTTCGTATTCATTTGCCACATCCGCTCGTGACTTATTTTTAATAGCGTTTCATTAAAAAAACTACAAAAAAAATATTTCCCACTTGCCATGATTTTTTAAAATTTCAAAAAAAAAAATTGAAAAACAGGGGGAAAAAATGGAAATTAATGCCTCATTTTGTTGCACTTTGTCTGGGGTTTTATTTGTGAATAAAATGCAACAAAACGACAATATTAAACAATTGTTGTAGACAACTTTCAAGCTCGAAAATTGTAAAGAAGTTTCGCAAAAATTTGTTTTTTTTTTCTTTTGCTTTTCAGCATCATAAAGGAGATGGATGTTGGTTGAACGAAACGGATATGCAAATAAATTGCAATTTAACATACAATATTTCGTAAACAACAAACATTAACATTAATATGAATAATAATGTTAATAATATTTAAATAAATATTAAGAAAATTTATAAATATTTTTAGAAAAAGAAAATTATTTTTTTTCTTTATTATTTACTCGTTAAAAAAATTTTTTTTTTTTTTTTTTTTAAAATTTTTGTGAAATATTTTTAAATTTTTTTTTTGTTTTTGTTAAAAAACTTTTTTTTTATTTATAAATACTTGTGCCAATAATAATAATAAAAAATATTTACTCACTCACTATTTATTTTAACAATTAGTAACGATTTCTCTCTTTAATATGATGGTCATTTAATAACAAAAAAAAAAAAAAAAAAATCCCTTTAAATTATTACAACAAAAACAAATACAAAATATTTATATACCCTCATATAATTTCAAGTAAAGTTTTTGCAATAACTTCTCACATTCCATCAAATTTTTATTTTATTTCTTCTTCTAGAAGCTGTTCAAACAATATTCGTAAGCGAACATAATTTTAATGGCAAAGTAAATTTAGCCTTAATTTGAAACTACTTTTAAAAGGTATTCGCAATTATATAAGGTTATATGTGAGGTTAGGTTAAATAAAACCTAACCTAAAAACCAATATTCACTTAACCTCAATATTTTCTTGAACATTGTATCCAATTGGTGCAACGAATTACGTCAACATACTGTTAACCATTGCAAAACTACTGGAATGCGTTTTTATGGGAACGTAGAAAGCATTTCAATTTTCATTAGTAAATTTTTTAAAATTAAAGTCAAACTTAGTTCAACATCTAGAATTAATTGTAATTAGAAATAATTGGGACTTGGTCCTGCGTTGAAACTTTCTGAGTAGCTTGACTAATCTAGAGTCTCTTTAATTGGTTCATTAGAAACACACTCGCTCATTTCCTTTGTTAATCCGTTGAGGACTACAGCAAACTGTAAGAGATCATTCAGATTCACATTGGAAGTTTATTGATTTGTCAGATAGGGAATGATTCTAGTGATGTAGAAAGCATCTTATCCTGGTCTCTCTAAATGAAGAGGGCGAATTGATTTTGTAATCAGTTGTTGACGATAACTGCTTGTGCAATGCCAACCTATCTTCTATTCTGGAAAAGAAAAAAATGTCAGCAGGCTCTGGATATTTATTGGCAAACAATGGTTTGTTTGTGAATCACGTAAGTGTGGTTCGCGATTAGCACATGGGTAATGTGAAGTTTAGTGATCTCTTATAAAGGTTGGGCAATTTATCACGAATGTTGGCCTTTAAATGCTTAATTGTTTTGGTTTGTCGGCATAACACTCTTCTTTAACTGCGACTCGCAGTAAACAGTCCAACGGTGTCAAATCGCGGCGGCAATTGACATCACCATTTCGCCTAATTAAGCGGCCATCAAACGTTTGACGCAATAAATCGATTATGGCATGGAATTTATGGCTAGTTGCACCATCCTGTTGAAACCGAACGCACATCAATACCATAGAGAGTGGGTATTTAAAAAAATCGCCTATCATGGTGCCATATGTGTCTCCACTGGCTGTAATGGTTGCGGCGTCCTCATTTTCAGAGCAATATGGCCCAATGATAGCTTCGCTCCACAAGCCGCACTAAACAGTCACTCGTAATGGGTGCCTTGGCTTCTGTAGGAGCACGAGTGAGTTGTGCGTAAGCCCCAAATACGGCGATTTTATTTATTAATGTACCCACCAAGATGAAAATGAGTTTTATCCGAAAGGGCGATTTTTTTTTGCACATCATCATCGTGCAGTTTCTCGTTGGCTTATATAGCGAAGCAAGAACGAAGCGAATGGTCATGCAGCTTCAACTTTTGAACCAATTGAGGTCTTTTCGCTAAATTCAATGTAACCTGCGTGAAATTCTTCAATTCTTGAGAACAATGACAAGTTGATGTTGATGGATTCTCTCACGCACTCTGTCAACCACACAGCTTTGATAAATTCGGGTGTATGCAATGTACGAGCGCGCTCTTGTCTTGGCGGATGAACAATGAAATCAGTTTCACAAACTTTAGCAATAAACTTGTGTATACCTCGGGCACTGTTGATCCTTCTATGAGACCAAACTTTGTATGACATTTTCTGAAAATTTTCGTACAAATTATCTTTGTTCTGGAAATTACAAATGATTAGAATTCGGCTTAGATGACCCAAGCAATACATACCATCCGCATCTCTTGACTTATACCATTACATTTCCAATAAAATCGAAGCGAGATATGTGCATCCTTAACCCATTTATCAAAGTCTTTGTACTATTTTTAGAATTTTTAGTTTTTTTATTTATTTTTTTAATTTTTAGTATTTTATTATTTTTAATTGTTCGCATTTTATAAATAATTTTTAAATTTTTTTTCCCTGAAATTATAACAAATTTTTTGGGGAGTTCACAAAGTTCAATGTTTATTAAGTTTAAGGTTAACAAAAATATTTTTTTTAACATTTCAAAATGTTTTAAATGTTGTAGTTTGAAATAAAAAAAAATAAAAAAAAACATTTTTAAAATTAATTTAAGATTTCAAACCAGGTTTTTGAAACAACATGTTAAATCAAAGTATTGTAAATTGGAACTTTTACCACATCTTTAGAAATTTATAGCTTTGCGGACCCCATTTCTAGGGTATGTAAAACAAAATACCAAAATTTGGGAAAATATTAATCCACGTACATACTATACTACTTGCCGTGTCTAGTAAGTTGCCTAATGGCTTATTAGACTTGAGTCCAAGGTTCAAATCCTAGTTTAGACATCTCAAACGAAACGAAATATTAAAAAATATTTCTTTGGCAACTGCCTCTCAACAGATTTCTGGCAAAAACTCTGTAAAAGTAAATCAAAAATTGCCATGAAAAAGTTTCTCGAAAAATCTGCCATTCGGAGTTGATTTTCAACTGTAGATTCCACCACTCACTCATGTGTAAAAAATTAACAAACATGACATATATAAGTGGTGTGAGAAACTAGGTCGTAACCTCGTCTAAAAGGTTGTAATGACCAATTATTATTGTGTACTAATCCATGTGAGATTAGCTAGATCATGATTGTCAACGGTTAGCACTGTAGGCCGATAATTTCCTGAATTGGCCTGAATTAGATGAGCTGAATACTCATGATACGGTTTATACGGCTTATGTCACATTAAATTTTTTGTCACCAACGATTTGACCACTCCCAACATGTCAATTGACTCCATTAGACATTTTTCTAGAGGGATTCTCCTAAGTCGCAGGTGTTTTTTCATGGAAAAAAAATGTTAAAAAAAAAGAAATTATTTTTAAATTTAAATTATCATCGTTAAAAATTTTTTAATTACTTTTTCTTTATCTAGGAAAAAAAATTTCACCTACAAGTAACTCAACAAAGCAATTGTTTATTGTTTTATAATTTGTTTTATATTTTCAAAAAATTTCTTTCAAACGAATTTAATTTTTTTTTAATTTTTTTAAAAAAAATATCTCTTTTTCCTTCCCCCCCCCTTTGGTGTTCTATAAATTTTGCTTTAATTTATAGATGAAAATAAGAGTGTTTTTTTTTTAATTACAAAAAAAAAAGCAAAAAAAAATCATGCTTTTCTGTTGAATCATGGTCCATTCTTTTGAAATCTTATTGTCCCAGACAATAAGACTTATTTCCGCATTTTTTTCTCCTTCTTTCGCAGTCTTATTTTTATTTTATTTTTATTTTTTGATTTTAATTTAAACAATATACGAAATGACAAGACAATTTTTTTTTTGTAATATTTTTCTATCTTTTAAATTAAGCTGCTACGGGTTATAATTTTTTAAAAAATATACCCATGAACACAAAAGTAATTTATTTTTTTGTCACTTATGTAAACCAAAAAAAGTAGCGACCTATGAGGCAAAATATACAACAAAATTACTAAGAAAACCGAGAAACTCTTGCGATTTTTCATTGAGAGTTTTAAATTTCACTCGCGAGTTCTTCATGAAATTAATTTTAAATTATTTCCCTGGCAGGTTTAAAATTTACTTCAGAAGTTAAAAACTTTCCGGCAAACATATAATCTACCTCAAGAGTTCAAAATCTCCCGGACAAGCATATAATCGCGAATTAAAAACTCATTGGCAAGCTTAAAACTCACTTCACGAGTTAAAAAAACTTCCTGGCGAGCTTATAATTTCTCTTTGGGAGTTAAAAACTTCCTAGAGAGATTTAAATTCATCGTGAGAGTTATAAAACTCTCTGAAGAGCTTATTAAGTTAAATACTCCCCAACAAACTTATAATTTACTTCAGCAGTTAAAAAACTCCCTGATGAACTCATAATTTTCTTTTCGAGCTAAAAACTCTCTCACGACGTTATTATTTTCTTCGCGAGCTAAAAAAACTACTTGACAAGTTTAGAATTTACCTCATGAGTTAAAAGTCTCCCTGGCAAGCATATAATTTAGTTTGCAATTAAAAGTCCCTGAGTTGCGTTATAAATTATTTAAGAGTAAAAAACTGACTGTCGGGCTTAAAATTCACCTCGTTAAAAAAGTTAAAAACTAGCCCACGAGTTTAAAACTTCCTTGGCGAGCTTGTAATTAACATCTCAAGAAAAAAACTCCCTCATGAGTTAAAAAACTCTGTGACTAACTTATAAATTACATCGTGAGTTAAAAAACTCCTAGGCGAGCTTATAATTTTCTTTACAATTTCCAAAAAAAACTCCCTGACGAACTTATAATTTATTCCGCAAGCTAAAAACTCCTTGGCAAGCTTTCAATGTACCTCCCGAGTTAAAAATCTTGTGACACGCTTAAAATTTACCTCGTGAATTAAAAATTTCTTGAGAACTTATAATTTACTGTTGCGAGTTAAAAACTCAACATGGCGAGCTTCTAATATATTTCCTGAGTTAAAAACTCTCTGACACGTTTAAAATTTACTTCGTGAGTTAAAAATTCCTCGAGGAATTTCGCGAGTTAAAAACTTCTTGGTGAGTTTATAATATACGCTGAGAGTTAATAACTCTCTGGCGAGCTTATAATTTAACACGCGAGTTAAAAATCGCCTGCCGAGCTTATGATTTAAACCGCAAGTTAACTTATTGGCAAGCTCACAATTTACTTTGCCAGTAGAAAACTCCTTAGTGAGCTTAAAAACCCTCTGACGTGCTTAAAATTCATCTCGCGTGTTAAGAAACTCCCTCACGAACTCACAATTTGCTTCACGAATTGAAAACTCCCTGGTGAGCTTATACCGAGAGCTTATACACAGCGTGCTCGTTTTTTTTTTTTTTGCTAATTTAATTTAATCTTGTAATCTTTTTTCTTTTTATTTAAATTATAATTTTGTTTAATGATTGTTTAATTAATTTAAAAATAAATGTGATGTTATTCGATTATTATTCTTCTGCTTTTCTTTTTTTTTTTTGTAATCCATTACAAGGGATGTCATCATTTCACATTGTGAAACCTGTAATAAATGTTAAAAATATTTAATTTTAATACAACTGTGACTATAAAAAAATTTATTAATAATTATTTAAAAGAATGTTAATTAATGATGATGAAGTAAGTTACGAGGGTATGTTGGAAAAGTATCGTTTTACAGATGTATGTCATTGGAAATAAAAATAATTTTAAACTTGTAACGTTTAAATCCTTTTTTCTGAATACTTACTTAATAAATGGGGCATTACAATACATTAGTTAGGATTACAACCTAGCTTCTTACACCAACTGTGATGTTGAGTGTGTGTTAATTTTATCTATGAGTGGCGGAACCTCGAAGATTTAAGAAACTTCATGGCAATTTTTTTTACTCGCAGAGTTTTTATCGGGAAAATTTTTTATATATCGATTTTGTTCGAGATGTCTGACCTGAGGTTTGAACCTTGGCCTCACGTCTCATTACCTTATCACATACTAATGTATTAATACTTTGTAAAATTATTGCGTTTAAGAGTGTTTCAAAAAGCTCGCGAGTTGTATCTTTTACCTTACGAGTTATACTTTTTATCTAGCGAGTAAAAAATAAAACTCTCCATTTTAGGAGTTTTAAATAAAGCTTGTGAGTGAAAAATTTAGTTCTCTGGTAAAAAAACTAACGTGCCTAGGAATTTAAAATAAAACTCACGATTTAAAAGTTTTAATCCTCAAATAAAAAAATATGCAAACGTATTATTTAGGAGTTTTGAATGGAATTCGCAATTATACATTTCAACTCGTATTTTATAAATTTAAGCTCGGGAGTAAAAATTAAACTCTTCAATTTAAAACATCTTATCTAAAATCACATTCTAATGTATTTTAAAATATTAAATGTTTAAGAGCTATCAAAAAGCTGGCGAGTTATATTTTTTATTAACTCGCGAGTTTAAAATAAAACTCTCCGGTTAAAAAAAAAATGTTTAGCATTCCAAAGTGAAGTGTTTTAAATAAGCTTGAGAGTGAAAAATTTTGCTCTCTGGTATAAATTATACGTGCTTAAGAATTTATAATAAAACTCACGAGTTAAAAGTTTTAATCTCAAATAAAAAATAAAACTCTTCAATATAAAAAAGTTGGATTATTTCTAGGCCGCGGTTAAAAACTCTTTAATTTTAAAACTCTTATCACAAAATTTTGAAAAAAAATACGCTTTAGACTTTTACAGAAAGCGCGCGATTTGTATTTTTAGCTCGCGAGTTATATTTTGTACCCCGCGAGTTATATTTTTTAGCTCGCGAGTTAGATTTTTTACCTCGCGAGTTATATTTTTTAGCTCACGAGTTATATTTTGTACCTCGCGAGTTATATTTTTAATTCGTGAGTAAAATATTTTTGCTCGCGAGTTATATTTTTTACCTCGCGAGTTATATTTTTAGTTCGCGAGTTATATTTTGTACCTTGCGAGTTATATTTTTAATTCGTAAGGAGATTTTTTTACTTCCGAGTTATATTTTCAGCCCGCGAGTAAAAAATAAAGCTCTTAGGAGTTTTAAATAAAACTTATGAGTAAAAAATTTAACTCTCTAGTAAGAAATAAACATGCTTAAATGATTAAAGCAAAAAACTCGCGAGTTATATATTTTCAATCGCGAGCTAATTAATTAATTAGCGTTGGAAATAATTTTTTTTTTACTTAGAAGTTGACAGGAATTTAATTTTCTTTGTGAAAAGAAAGCATTACCCTCTTAATTAGCATTTCCTTTTAAAGGCCAACAATTATCGCATTTAAAAGCAGAGGATTATTGAACCTAATTTTGCCACCAGGCTCACCAAAGTTTATTGAACTTCGTTTTGTTTCTGTGTCTCTCGTTGTTTTTTTTTTTTATTATTAAAAAATCATTAAATAAGGCACGTATAACATTTAAGCCATCATTTATTGTCTTTTGACCAAAAATAAAACAGAAAATAATAAGAAAAACAACAACAACAACAACTAAGTTTATTAGCATTTATTTTATGTTTGAAGCCGTTGTATATATTTTTGGCTCTTTCGACACCAAGCAACCCAACCAACGAAAATAATCGATTCAAAAATAATCATAAAAATAAAAACTTTTTTAAATTAAATTGTTATTCATTTTTGTTGGAATTTGATGGTTTTTAGTCTTAAAGTTTTTTGGCCACTTTACGATGTGCTTCTCTTTTGTTTGTTCGCCACATTTTTTCGTTTATAATCGATATTCGGTCATCTTGGTCGAAGACAATCTTTTCAGCCATCCATCCATAAAGTGCACTGTGTTAGACCATTAGACTAGACCACTAGACATAAAAATCTTGAGTTATGACTGCAAAAAAAAAAAAAATACGAAAAGGGCTACTGACCGTAAAAAAAATAAAAAGAATTTGAAGACAGTGGGCTGAAATATATTAAAAATAGAAGAAAACATTTTTTTCCTTTTAGGACCCGGTTTTAATAAACGATCCGCCTTTAAGGTTGTTTTATTTGTCATTAGATATTATAGGAATAATTTTTAATCGAATAACTTTTATTCGAATAACTTTTATTCGAATAACTTTTAACCGAATAAATTTTACCCTATTAATTTGTATTTTCTTTTTTTTAATAACTTTTAGTTCTTTAGGCAAATTGAAAAAAATTCATTTTAATATTATTTTCCCATATTTCGATACTGCATTAGAGCCTTCGGTAACCGGTTTTTCTGATAACCGGTTTTTAAATAAAATTGCCATGAAAAGTTTCTCAAAAATCTGTCGTTCGGTTCCGCCACTCATGTATAAAATTAGCACACACAACATAAGTGATGATCCAATTGTGTATTTGTGTTATGTATGGTTTTTCTAATAACCGGTTTTTATTCGGATCTAAATTTATTATGAAAATGTATTAATCATACAATTTTTATTCGATTAATCGAGTAACCGGTTTTAAACCCGGTTATTAAAACACTCGGATAACCGGTTTTTAACTCTGATTAAATATATGTTGCTTTTTAAAAATTTTTATTTTAATGAAATTCGCTAAAAAAAAATTCTGTAGGAAGGAGGAGAGGAAATGGTGAATATTGCCTTGTCTTTCTTCCCTTCTTTTTAACCATTTTATGCCACATTTATCGTACCATTAGCCAACGTTTTGCTTTATTTTCCTTGCAAAATTTCTAATAATAATGTTATGCAATCATAATTATTGTTTTTTTTTTATGAATTCTTTATGAATTTATTTCGCTTAGAGAATACCAATGAGACGTAAATCTGTTTTCTTCTACTTTTAACTGCTTTCTTTACGAGTCTTCTTTTGTTTGTTTGAAATTGGTTCTTTGTTTTGCTTTTATTTGCCTATGCCGGAGGAATTTTAAATTGTTTTTAGCCTCTTTGTTCTAGAAGATCATAATGATTTGTGCTTTGTGCTGTTGTTTACTCGAATCGTGATTAATGTTTTAAGCTCTGCTTAGAATTCTTGAGTCGTAAATTGTAAAGAATGTGAAATAATTTCTAAAAATAAATGACGATTTTGTTTGCAAAATGATGGCGGATTAAAAGGGTTTCACAATAAAGAGTTATGGAAACTCAGTTTTGATTATTTTAACAAGGTGCTCTATTGATTCGATTAGCGCGCCTTAATTATTTTATCACTTATTATTTTTATAAGATTTGAAGTAAACAAGAAATAGATTTTACAAAACAAAATTGCGTTTAAGTATATTCGAATAAAATTTGCTCGAATAAATATTTATTCGAATAAAATTTATACGAATAAAATTTATTCGAATAAAAATTAATAGAATAAAAATTATTAGAATTTATACTTATTGATTAAAATTATATAAATAACAAAAAAAAATTTTAAAGTCATTCGATTAAAGATTATTCGAATAAAATTTTTTCAAATAAGTTATTCGTATAAAAATTAATTGATAAAAATTGTTGAAATCAATGTAAATACAAACCAAATAAATAGTGTTTATTCAAATAAAAATTAATTAATTAATTGTTAACGTGATTATAAATAAAAAATAATTAAAATTATTCGAATAAAATTTATTCGAATAAAAATTAATCGATTAAAAATGAAAATATAAAAAATTATTTTATAAACGGTTTTCAACCACTTTCTAAATTTATTCTCCAATAATTGCGTATATCTTCTTTATGAATTATTTTTACTGATCCTTTACGGGTATATAATCTGTTAAAAGCATACCTTCATCTCCTTTCACATGCTGCCTGCCTTCAGTTACAACAACAATCATCATCATTATCTTTGTTTTGAACAAATTATAGCTTTTTGTAAAGCTTTCAAGTGAAGGCAAAAATATTGTTTTTTTTTGTGGAATTTTTCTTATAATTTTAACGAATCTGTTTGCCTCTCTCATTTAATTTGCGAATAAATTACAAAATAATCATTATTTATTATTGATTTTTTTTATCAAAAAAAAAACAAAAAAAAAAAAATTGTTACAACCTCCTCCAGTAAGTAATTTATAAATATTTAATTTTATAATAAAAACAACAACAAAAAAAGTTGCACAAATTATTGCGTAGTTACAAAAGAGCCAGTCAGTCAGGTGGAAATAAATATCATCAGTTTGTATTATTAAGAAATATCACTTGAAAATGACAATAAAAACATGAAAAGCAAACAGAAAATATTCGGTATATATAGAGGGAAAGAGTAACCGTTTAATAAAATGTTTACAAATAAGTTCAATAAACAATAATTTTTACAAAGAAAAAAAATTTTTTTGTTAAAGTAACCGGCTTAATTAATCGAATAATCGTTTTAATTTCATTGTCAGAGTTCTTAAATAACCACCATTTTTTGTTTAAGAAGCTTTATTACCCATAGTTCAAGAAAATACGTACTTATTTGTTAAAAAGAAGCGATTATTCGTTTGATATATAACGAGTAACCATTAAGAAATGTAACCATTAAAAAGACATTTGTTGACCTTCTGAATTGTTATTCTTTTGAGTTTTGTTTTTGATCTTTTGTATCTCAAATTTGCAATTATTCGCTTAAGAAACATTATTCGTAAATTTCTTAACGAATAATTTTTTAAAAACCGGTTGCTTTACTTGGTAAACTACAGAAAACTTGAAGGTTTATATCATAAAAAAAACACTGTGTACCGCCTTAAATATTCGATTCTTCGCTGAAAAAATTTTCCTCTTAAAAACAAGCGATTATTCGTTTAAATTCAACGATTAATCGTTTAAAATTAACGATTATTCGCCTTTTATTTTTTTTTAATCACTAATGCCGTCAGGCTTTTTTTATTTTGGATTTTATTGGCCTTTTTATTGATTATTCTTTAATAAACGTACGATTATTCGTTTCAACATGAACGATTATTCGTTATATTTTCTTGTCGAACATATTCAGAATAGTGTTTTGCGTTTAGATTATAAGTGTTACTGGTTTTTGAAGCCTACTGCTGATCTTTTTGAACGATTAATCGCTTTTAATTAACGAATAATAACGAATTATTTTTTTTTTACTTAAAACATGGCTGCGCCTTATCAGTCTAAATATTTAGTGTTGTTGCATTATTATTTTTAACAAAATTCCAGCTTAAAATAGCCTTGACAAGGTCTTTTTCTTCTTCTTGATTTTGTAAAACGATGTACAACAACATCAACAACAACAACAACAACAACAAAAAATTTTAAAATGAAAATGACGAAAATAACACAAAACTCCCAATGGAAAGGTAGAATAAATCGCTTAACGACAGATAGACAGACAGACAGACCGATGTGCAGTAGCAAAAAAAAAGTCAAACAACCTACACATCAGCACCATCACCACTTAGTTGTTGTTGTTGGTGTTGTTGAATGCCTTTATATGATTTGCTACCAGTTGCTAGTATTGCTAGTGGCAGATGCCAACCAACAAATCTTAATTAAATGCTGCAACCCTTTACTTCCCTCTTGACTTTTGAAAGGTACCAAGTGCTGCTTACTAAGTTAGGCTAACGAAACGAGCTCAGTCAAGCAGTAACTTGTTTAGGAAAATTTAAAAAAAAAAATTGTTTTTTTTTATTGTTTCCTACTGCTGCAGTTGCACATTTTTATTCCCAGTCGAGTGGAAATGAAATGGAAACAGCAAATAAATGCTTGAGAAAAATAATGTACAAAGAAAAGAAAAACAAAAACAACCTTCCCTAGCTAAAGCTAGCATTGGCCGCGCGTATTTGCTTCATATCTTCACATAAACGACATTCTAAACATATTTAAGGCAGTATTTAGTTGTTGCATGCAACATATCATCATCACGATAAAAGCAAAAAAAAAAAAATAGAAAACATACCTCATAACAACGTTTAAGTGAAGTCAAGTGAAGTATTCAGCTTGGAAATCTAAAATCTTTAACTATCAAAACCAGTTTTTATTATTGGCTTACCTTCCCCACCACTATTTATTTATTTTCAAGACCAGCGAAAGGGAATCTACTGTGCTTGTTGCCTGCGTTGTGGTCATTTGTTTGGAAAGTTTTTCCTCGTTTCTACAGAACAAAAGCATTTTACAAGAATAAAGAATTTTTTAATGTTTTGTCCATAAAGAAAAATTCACTCACTCACTTCCCTTATACAGAGAGCAACGGCAGCAGCAGCAGTAGCAGCAGAAAGAACTTTAAAAAATTCTAATAAATCTGTACAACGAATAAAAATTAAAAATAAGTATTCGTGCAGAAATGATTACATGGATGTTTATCTTGAATATTTTAAAAAAGGTATAAGGAACGGATTAATCGATTATTCGAATAAAAATTTTATTCGATTCAATATATGCCTCTTACAGTTTCTTTCGTTTCGTTTAAAATAATGTGGTTAATCGATTATCCGATTAAAATTTTATATTCAAATCACGCTTATTTTATAAGCTTTTTAAGTAGAAGAAAATTAAAGATGAATGTTCCACGAATGTATTCGTTTATTCAAATAATTTATTATTCGATTATTTCATCTTACGAATAAAAATTTATTCGATTAAAAGTTTGCTTTCTTTTATAATAAATTTTTCAAATTTAGAAAAATTAAAAAAAAACAATTATTTATTCGGTTATTCAAATAATCGGTTACTCGATTATTCGATTTGAATCATAAAAATTTCTTTAAATGGAAAATAATAACAAAATGTTGTTATTTGCTGGGGGTATTGCTATTCCACCATATATCTCGTCAAATGTTAATTTGTAAAGACAATTATGTTTGAAACGGAAAAATAAAAATTTGTGATATTTGAATCGATTATTCGAATAATTTTTTTGATTAATTTTTATAAGATCACCTTTACAAATTTGTACAACATTGTTAGAAAACAATTTGTTGTCAATTGCATACAATGCGGTTACTTTATTCGGTTATTCGAATAATTTTTTTAAGATTTTTTTTTTAAATAGACTTATAACTTTATGTTCTATGATTTTGTAGACTATTGCTGGAAAAAGTGCTGTTGTCAATCGTATATAATCCGGTTACTTTATTCGGTTATTCGAATAATTTTTTATTTTCTTATTTATTATTGTAAATAACATATTTTTTAACAAATAAATTTATGAAACAAATTAATTTTGCTTTTACCCTATCGATACCGATGCCATAACGATAATTTACCTGTCAAAAATATTTTGAGCATCTCGTTTGCAGTGGAAAATAATAATTTTTAATTGACCTTGAAATTACGAATTACGCTTCATAATCTGTTTACGTTGAACAAACCGATTAAAATTTATAACAAATATTTTACAATCAAAATATTTGTTTTTTTTTCTTTTGTTGTTGTTGCTGTTGTTGTTTATGAAAAAGAAATTAATATGCCAGCCACCATATAAGATAGAAATCAACACAAAAGTTAAAATTTTTTTTGTTTTTGAAGATGTTTTTTCAAAAATCGTTTCGATTTGAACAAATTATTGAATAACAAGTGAAATGTGTTGTTAAAGATAAATTAATAATAAAAAATACTTTCGCAACCAGTTATGAATTTTAATTAAAGTTTAAGGATTTGTATTTTTTTTATTAATTGAAAGCCGGTCATTTATTTTAGAAGATTTATTGACTTGAGTTTAATGTTTTTCTCCTTTTTTTTTACAGATTTCTACGTGTACAGTTTTTATAGGTGATCATTAAACTGGCTTTAAATGGTAAGTTTATAGGTTTTTATGAATTTTTAATTTATTTTTAAAAAATATTCATTTAGTCGGTTAACCGAATAAACGGTTAATCGAATAATCGCTTATTCGAATAATCGAAAAAGAGCTTGTTCTTAGTTTTAGATTAGAATTTAGTGGACATTATTTTTGAACATTATTTGATTGAATATTAAACGAATAATTAATGGAATAGTTGAATATTCGAATAATAGGTTATTTGAATAATTTGTTACCCAAATAATCATTAAAAAGGCGGTTAGTTTTTAAAGTAATTTTGAAAATTATTTGATTAACACGTTAATTGAATAATTATTTGAATTGTTGGATATTCGAATAATAGGTTATTTGAATAATATGTTACCCAAATAATCATTAAAAAGCAATTAGTTTTTAGAGTAATTTTGGAAATTATTCCCTTAAATGTCTAATCATGAAATTATTCGATTATTCGAATAATCGGTTACTCAAATTATCCGTAGAAAGTAGGCCTTCAGATTTTAATTAGTTTTCAAAGTAATTGTGAGCTTTGAACGAGTCTAAAAGTTTAATCGATTAATTATTTGATTATTCGTATAATCGGTTACTCAAATTATCCGTAATTTTAATTACTTTTTAGAGTAATTTTAAACTTTAAACGAGTCTAAAAGTTTAATCGATTAATTATTTGATTATTCGTATAATCGGTTATTCGATTATTCGAATAATCGGTTTTCTAGAATTTAAAATTTTACAATTTCCATCTTTTTCTTTAAAATGATTCATTATTTACAACGACATTGTGTCATAATTTTTCCGTCTTGTGTAATCTTTTTTTAATTTTTTATTCATTTCTTTTTTATGAAAGAAAACAAAAATGCTTCAGACAAACAAACTTTGAAAAACATCTTTTCCTTGTTAACAAGTGTTAAAAGCTAGTGATTATTGTCATCGTAATCATCTTCCAAATGCTACAGACAACAGCGGCGTTGGTTGCTGCTTTGTGTAACAACGGCTTCGTCTGAGTGAAGATGATGTCGTTTGATCAGGAAGCATTTGCAAAAATCCAATAAAAATAAACATGTTTTCTCATTTCTTTTTTTTTCTCTTCTTTTTGTTGTTTTCATTTTATCATAATTTTCTTCTTTTAATTTATATTTTATGGCTTTTCTTTATAGCTTTGGAAAGCTTCTGGTTTATAAAACATAAGAAAATTATTAAAAGAAAATCCGTAAAACTGGTTAACAGTTAATGGAGGTAGAAACAAAAAAAAAACGAAAAATATTGCAATAAAACTCCATTAATTTTCTGACCTTAAGACTTGAAGAGTCAAGAGTTTAGCAACAGGTTTTCCAGTTTTCCTTAATACCGCCATAAAAGAAAAATTTTTTTAATTTTACCAAATCACAAGCAAATAAAAATGCAATTATTTCATAATGTGGACGACATCAACGACATCATTAAGGAAAAATCATTTCTAAATGGGAAAATGGCCAAAAATAATATTCAAAAAACACGGAAGCTTTATTTTCTTTTGGCCTCAAATACAATTTGTATGCATATTTCCATACTTATTTGGGTGAATGAATCAAAACAAACTAAAAAAGGCTTTCGAAAATTAATTTCAAACTACAATTACAATTACAATTCGAATAACAAATAAAGTTTTCCTTAAAAAATAAATTAATTTTTACAACAACCGTGTCATTGCGTTCATGATTTTAAAAATCATGTTTTATTGATCCCCCCCCCTACCCCCTGCTTACCTTATGAGGCCTTATTTACTGATTTTGCATTTTCTTACAAAAAAAAAAAAAAGCACACAGCTTTTCCTGAAACCCAATTTTCATTTCTTTTAGCATTTTTATGTATACCAGCCAGCAAGTCAAAAGAAATATTCGAAAAGAAATAGAAGAAAAAAAGCATTGCAACTGGTTGGTTGTGCTTGCTTTGAATTGTTTTCTTTCGTTGTTTTATGGTTTTCTAACCAAAAATTAACTGAAACTCAAGTTATAACTTGTTATTGTTGCTTGCTGCTTGCAGTGCTGTTGTGTTGACCATATTTAATAGAAAACGCATAAAAAGTAATTTCCTGGTCAATGTAGTTTTAATTCATAGAAAGTGATTTTTTTTTTATAAAAAACAAAAACATTTTTTCAAATCAGATCGCCACATGAGGCCAAATTTTTTTATGACACTTCCCTGAAATTGTTGAAATATTTTTAAATTTAAAATAAATTCCTAAAAAGTGTAGTAAACATATGAAGAAAATGATTATTTTTAATTAAATAGAGTTTAGTTTTTTATTAATTAATCGAATAATCGGTTATTTGTATTCGAATAATCAGTTGTTTTCAATCGAATAATCGATCGATCGATTATATTTATAAAATATATGAAGAAAACGAATGTTTTTACTCAACTAGAGATACTTTTTTTTTTAACTAATAGATTATTTTAATCGAATAATCGGTTATATTTAATCGTATAATTGATCGATCGATTATTTTTGTATATTTTTAAACAAACTTCTCTTCAAGTGAAAAAATTTAAAAACCCTATTTTAATTTGAAAAATATGTGAGATACAAGCAAAAATCCGGTTATTTTTAATCGGATAATCTTTTAATCATAATAATAAGCAGGTTTCTGCACAAGATATCTTTTGTAGAAGACTCTCCACTGAAAAATATATAAGAAATAAGAGAAAAGTAGTAGTTTTCTTCGAGTAATCGGCTACTTTTACTCGAATAATCGGTAGCCAGTGTATGTAATCTATATTTAAGGGTTTTAATATGTTTTTTATTAATTCATCGCCAATAGCAGAAATATAAGGATTCTTATCTCCTTTCCTGTTCAAAACACTTCTTTTAACGCTTTTAACGCCTGTGGCTTACATTGTGTTTGAGTTTGGCTTTAAATTTCTAAATATTGCAACTTAATGATACACTTTATAAGCTTCTGCTCTTTTTCCACTGTTTCATTCTGTCATTCTCTTGATACACAGTCAATGCATTAACGGTTCTTTATAGTTTCGATACCAGCAGCCCATAGCAGACTGACAGTTTGACGGTGCGTCAGTCAATAGAAGACTGACAGTTCAAAAGAAAACAATATTGTTGTTGCTGCTGCTGCTGTGTAGTGTGTAACAGTAATAATGGAAACACAGTTAATGATAGAATTGCTGAGTGTATGGTAGCAGCAGTAGTTACTTCTTATAGACGCCATTACATCCACAATAGAGTAGCAGTATATTGCCACAGGGTCATACTCTACTTATATGTGAGATTGTATACGATAAATCGATAACTTTTTTCTTCTTTTTCTTTCTATGGATCTTGTGTTAGGCAACGAACTTATAGTTTGCATACTGGTTGTGTGGCAAGCAAAATGCGAATGTGAATGCGAATGTGATTTTGATTTTCCCATTTTAAAACACATGCTCAATCAACTGTTGAGGCAGTCTTGCCGTCAGTCAGTCATTCATTCATTCAATCAATATTTCTTGGCTTTATTCATTCATTCATCATTCATTTTACGCCGTTCTCTATGATCTTTTTCTCATTGTGTGTGTGTTAGAAACTTTACAAGTAGAGTCTGAGTGTGGTAGGTAGATAAAGCAAGAGGAAGCGAGGGAGAGAGGAAAAGCAAGTCGCTGGCTATCTTCAATCATAACATCATAATTACTTTATCGTTAATGGATGATCATTAAGTAATTGAGTTAAAGCACTGCAAATTACTTGTGAATTTTTTATGGCAAAAATTTGAATTTTTTTTCCAACTTTTTATGTGGCATAGGAAGCGAAAAAACAAATTTTTTTTTTGTTTTGTTTTAAACGATTTCCATAAGTTTTTAATAATTATAATATAATTACTTAATTTATGTTTTTTAATTAAATAAAATTTTTAAAAATCTATTGAAGGGGTTAGTTAATCAAAGAGAAAGAATTTGAAAATTTGTGGTGCCCTCTTTCCCGGCCTTAGAACTTTGTAACTATTAGGACCAAATAAATCAAATTCAGACATCAAGTTCCTAAATAGCTTGGCTATATTCGTGACAATTTTTATTAAAATAGCTTTAAGCCCTGCCAAATGGCATGCAATTTTGTACTAAAAAATTTCATCAAACCACCAACTTTTAAGAATGTTAAGTAGGATTAAATGACGGAGCCTTCTTAAAGGGTAAGGCCCTACATTAGCCCGAGGCTTGTAATACCACAAATTGATAATATTCCCTATTGAAAACCACTTCAACGAAGCCATCTTCCATCAAAGATGTCAGAAAATAAAAGTTCAAATTCCCCGCCTTTTCATGGCAAGAATCGGGCACTGTTACATCCGCTTAAAGATAGTATTCTCCTCCTCAGATTAACAATTGCTGCAGAAACCTTACAGACTAATGCCAAGCCCTTCGGCATGCCTTCCAATAGGGCACAAGCTTGTGATCACATCAATAGTGCGATGGATGGCCATCGGATTCAGGAAAAGAAGGCAATTCAGTCAGATTTGGTTAAGAAGAAGATCCATTTCAGTCCAGCAGAGCCTTATAATACAGAATGTGCTCTCATAATGGCATTAAGGCAGAGCCTACATGTACAACGACTGGATGACCTATGCCCTGTATGTTGTGTTAGATTAAATAGACAGTCGCCTTAATCGGCATAAGTTTTTATTTGGGTCTTATGGGACCTTCCAACAGGTACTTCCCAGTTTTGAGCCCCCTTTTCTAGATGAATGGGTACGGTAACAAAACAAAATGGCGAATGTGGGAAAATATCAATCCACACAAGATCCAATGTTATCCAATGCATATCGAAAGAGTCGCTATTTGGTGTGAATTTTAGGCTGGCAGTTGCTTGGTCAGCATTTCATTGACAAGGCAGTTGGCTAGGCCATCACTGTCACCAGTGAGAACCGATGATTACTAGCTTCTTTTAGGCTGAATTACCTGATCTGGATGCCAACGAAATGTGAGTTCAGTTGGAAGGCGATACGTGCCACATTAGGTAGGTAGAGTAGGTAGGTAGAGGTGGCTGGCATCTAATAGGTCGATGATGATTACCAACTTCTTTTAGGCTGAATTGCATGATTTGGATGCCAACGAAATGTGAGTTCAGTTGGAAGACGATACGTGCCACGTTAGGTAGGTAGGTAGAGGTGGCTAAGAGAAATGGTTAGATGCTCTTATGCCACATAGGGCCCATAGTGCTACTACAATTTACCGCTATCTTCTAGTCACGGAACCACTCAAAGCTTATAATGAAGCGGCTTAGAGGACTGGCAATGTCAATCCGAGACAATTTCCCCAGATCATCCGTATAGTAAGCATCATAGTGCCCCTTTTTCTCCCTTGACAAAGTACCGGGCATGTGCCTAGTAAGTTGAGGATAGTCTGCTCCGCTTCCTCATCTGTGAACCTTCTGCAGAAATCATTAGCAAGATGGCCAAGACACATGGGATATTATGAACGATCAATTTGGAGGCCGTGGTGGTAGTGTGAAGAACTAGTCACCGAGATCGTTCGATTACAGTACGTTAGATTTTTTCTTGTGGGATTTTCCTAAGTCGCAGGTGTATTGCCATGAAACGTCTCTCAAAAATCTGTCGTTCGGAGTCGACTTTAAACTGTAGGTCCCGCCACTCATGCATAAAATTAACACACTCAACATAAGTGGTGTGAGAAGCTAGGCCGTAATCTTAAGTGAAGGGTTGTAATGGCCAATTATGTTAAGTATGTATGCAGGTGTATGTAAATAAGTGGACCTCAAGGCCAACATAATATCCCATGTCATAGGTCACATGCGTCAAAATCAAGGAAATTTTGACATTTCGGATGCGCTCTACCTAGAGAAGCCATGACGGGCGCTTGATCGAATTCATATTCCATACATAATGGCATCAATTGGTCTTTTAAACGATTAAATAATTTCGATGACGTCTCACACACACCTTGTTGTATTTAAATTTTCAAGATAGGAAGCGTTTAATCAAAGGTCTTCTTTGAGCTTGAAGTTTAAGGACTTAAGTCAACAAATTTCTTTATTTATTGGTTTTAAATTAAAAATAATTAATTCTGTTTAAAGTAAACAAAAGATTGGTGTGTTGATTGTATGATTTTATTAGAATTTGATCAAAAAGTTATCGATTTTTTTTTCAATGAAGTCTTAAGCGTTTTTAAACTGGTTTGTGTTAAGATTTCAATAACAATTGATTTTTAATTAGAAATTATTTTGAAAGATTTTTAAACGGAATAAATTTTAAAACCAGCTTCGCTAAGTATTATAATATTAAGCCCAGCTTGACAGCGATGGGAAAGAAAAATTCAAAAAAAAAAAAATTTTTTTCTATTCTTTTTGATGAAATCAAGGTCAAAATTTCACAAATTCGACGCAGCACATTAGCGTTGAAAAGTTTATTTTGTTTTTAATAGGAAATAAAAGTTAATTTTTTCTTTTTTTTTGTTTATTAATAAAAGAAAAAAGTTTATAAAAGATCTGCGTAAACAAAATCAACCACAAAAATAATCGTGATCGATTCATAAATCAAAAGTCAAAATAGAAATCAAAACTTGAAAGAAAGAATTTTGTTGTGTGGTTTTTTAAATGGGCACAACGATTTCGTAGAAATTTCTGTTGATTCAACTAGAAATTGAGTTGGTTTTTCTAGATTTTGAAAATGAGTTTTTTATTCTTGAGAATTATGGATAAGCATTAGATTCGTTTCGGAAAGATGACAACATAACCCTACTTTTAATTCAAATCGAATATTTGTACAAATTCCTAGCAAAAGGTAGTTGGTTTATGTAGTACAGCAGGTAAATAGTTGGCTCAATAAGTTCTAATCTCATTCAAAAAGAGCAATTTAATGGTGAGCCATTGTTCACCAAGATAAATTCCGCCCATTTGTGTCAACTCCTGTAAAACCATTTGAAAGCTCAAATTAATTGCTAAAGCCTACATTGAACATACTGCACAAGCTATTTGAAACCATGACCATCTTACATTGAGGTGATGTGAACTGAACCACGAGATCATGCGACTTGAACCCGTTAGACATTTTCTTGTGGTGAATTCGATTTAGCAACAAACCACAGCGGTCCCCAAAATCAACATAACCCATGACATCAAACAAATTCAACCTGATTTATGGGCCAGACTTAGGGAAAATTTTACATTTAGGATACGTCCACAGAGTGGAGCCGTGACGGACATTTGAATGAAAAACATTTCGCAATTACACCCTATTTTATTTCAATTTAAAGCTAGGATGAGCCTAACAAAAGTTTCAGACTTGTCTGGTTTGAAAGAAGTCTTTGTTTTCCCAAAAACCCTTTTCCTCTTTACATTCCATAGACATTTCTTTCGTTATTAGAGACATTTTCTCCATTCCTACATAAGCAGAGATTGAACAGAGGCCGATCATAATATCCCAGACAGTCCAATATATAATTTTGAGTCAACCTGATAGGATCTAAGCGATCAGATGGCGGCGACATAACTGTCAGAAAGTACCAACATGACTAATGCTTCATATTTCAAATCCAAGTTGGATTGAGTACATCTTTTGACGGCATCGTCATGCTTTCTAAAAACTTCGAAGTAGGTCCAACACCCCCTTAGAATTTTTATTTATTTTTTTCTATTTTTTATTTCGATAATTATGTCGAATCGATAATTAAGCTTGAAATGTGGCTTTTTTAACAATTGTTTTGAAACTCTTATTCAATTTTAAAATATTTTTTTTAACAATTTTTATTTATTTCTGCAATTTTTTATGGCAAGATCACCATAATTAATCATTTTCTTTAAAATATTTGACCGTTTTTTATAAATTTTTTGTGTTGTTTTGTTTTTTATCGATTCTTTATTGGTTGTTGACTGTTTATGGTGGGTTTTTAAAATTTTATCGCTGCTGTTGTTGTTTTTTTTTTTTTATGGAATTGTTTGTAATTTTTTTTTAAGTCTGATTTGATCTTAATGACTTTAAATAGTTTTCTTAAAATGTTATCAATTTTTTATAATTTTGTTCTCATTGTACTAATGGGTTGTCGCTTTAATTTCGCTTACAAGAGTAACACCTTAAATTAGTTCAGCTTAAGGGCTTATTTAAAATTAATCTATTTGGCCGATAATTCTGTTAACAATTATTTTCTTAATGGATTTTAAATAGTTTTTTTTATCGAAAAATCGAAAAACGTTTTTAAATTCTGTTATTATGTCTTCAACCTGTTGCAATTTTGTTCTTTACTTTTTTAATAAAATATTTTAGTTTGTATCGATAACTTCATTACTGACCATGATAGCTTTTTAATTGC